>JBBPBX010011590.1:0-55641 GCA_038048925.1 Garcialebias charrua | reverse complement strand
GATGTTCCACCTCCTGTCTGTAGCTGGACTCATCATTGTTTGTGATGCATCCCACCACCGCTGTATCATCTGCAAACTTAACAATATGACAGCCTGGAAGTGTGGCTGTACAATCATATGTGAGCAGAGTGAACAGAAGGGGGCTCAGCACACATCCCTGAGGAGAGCCAGTGCTGAGGGTTATGGTGGAGGAGGAGAAGTTGTGGATCTTCACGGACTGTGGTCTGTCTGTTAAGAAGTCTAGTATCCAGTTACAAATAGAGGGGCTTAGTCCAAGTGTAGATAGTTTGTCTATCAGAGTTTGGGGGATCATGGTGTTGAAGGCAGATGTGAAGTCCACAAAGAGCAGACGCACGTATGAGTCCTTCTGATCCAGGTGGGTGAGAGCAGTGTGGACCACGGAAGAAATGGCGTCCTCTGTTGATCGGTTCTCACGGTATGCGTATTGATGAGGGTCCTCGTTGATGTTGACGGTTGCCTTGATGTGGGACATGACCAGTTTCTCAAAACATTTAGCGACTATCGGGGTGAGGGCCACCGGTCTATAGTCATTCAGACCAGTCACTGTGGAGCTCTTTGGGACTGGGATGATGGTCGCGGTCTTCAGGCAGGTGGGAACTGACTCCAGTGCAAGTGAGGTGGTGAAGATGTCAGCCAGCACCTCACAGAGCTGGTCCGCACATTCCTTCAGAACTTTCCCTGGGATGTTGTCTGGTCCGGTTGCTTTATGAGGATTAATCTTTCTGAGACTGCCTCTCACTTCTGCTGCGGACACCCTGAGATGCTCTTCATCTGGTGATGAGGTGAGTCTGGTGCTAGCTGGTCTGTTTGGATCATCAAAACGTGCATAAAACTTATTGAGGGCATCAGGCAGAGATGGGTCCCTGGGGCATTGTTTGTTTTTGCCTTTGTAATCTGTTATGCATTTAATACCCTTCCACATGCTCCGTGGGTCTTGTGAGGTGAACTGTCCCTCGATCCTCTGTGCATACGTGGCCTTGGCCTTCTTAATGCCATCCTTCAGTTCATTCCTGCTCTTTCTCAGTTCCACTTTATCTCCTGACTTGAATGCAGTGTCTCTGGCTGCTAGCAAGGCGTGAACTTCTTTATTTAACCAGGGTTTCCGGTTCGGGTAGGATTTCACATATTTTTTTATGGATACATTTTCAGAGCATGTACTGATGTAACCCAGGACTGAGGAAGCGTACAGTTCCATGTCCACTGAACTACCATCAGTGGCTGCTTCTCTGAAAACAGACCAGTTTGTCCTCTCAAAACAGTCTCTCAACATGGGGGAACTATCTTGAGGCCAGATTGTTATTTCTCTTTGTTCCGGCTTTGAGCGCCTGAGTGGAGGGAGTTCTCTTGGGGCCAGAATCAGAGAGTCGTGGTCGGAAGCTCCGAGCGCTGGGCGTGTCTTCGCCGTGTATGCCCCCTTTACATTTGTGTAGACTTGGTCGAGTATTTTATCTCCTCTCGTAGCTGCGAAGACGTTCTTATTGAAGGCTGGGAGGGACACTTGGAGATCTACGTGATTGACGTCCCCGCAAACAATGAAAAGCCCCTCAGGATATTTACACTGCAGCGAGGTGAGTAAGTCATGAATTTCTCTCTGGGCGTCATTAGCATTAGCATCAGGGGCTATGTAAATAACGCTGATTACGATCACTGAATAGTCACGTGGCATATAATGCGGCCTACATCTTATTGTGATCAACTCCACGGCAGCTGAACAAGCTCTTTTTATCACAGCACAGTTCGTGCACCAATCTTTGTGTACGTAAATACAAACACCGCCACCTCGCGTTTTCCCCGTAGTCTCGATGCACCGGTCTGTTCTGAAAAAGAGCCGGTCGTCCAGCTCGTAAACAGAGTCAGGAGTGTCCTCAGAAATCCATGTTTCCGTAAGACAAAGCACGGAACATCTTCTCATCTCCTCCGACGTGGTTACCCTCAAACGAAGTAGATCCATCTTGTTGTCGAGCGAGCGAACGTTAGACAGGAAAAGAGCCGGCATCGGGGGTTTACCGGTTTTAGCGTCTTTCCGCATTCTCGTCATAATTCCTGCACGACAACCCCGCTTCTTTCCTCGTGAGCATCGCTTTCTTTTCTTTCCCCTGGAGTGCATCTGCTTCCAGAAGGACGTTTTTAGCAGGTCCAATCTTCCGAGCTCTGATTTGAGTTCGTTGCTGATTTCAGCTGTGCCCTGTGGTAAATCCGCTCCAATTCTTAACAGATCAGTTCGGCTGTAATTCACCCGCAAAACACGCGCAGAGTCAGGTACAAAAACACTTTTAAAATTACTAAAAACTAGAGATGATCCGGGAACTCGTGAAGCTGCGGCTGCACTGAGCGCGGCCATCTTGCCTTCCTTTCATTAGGAATGATAGGATGGAAAGACAAGGTGGGGGAGTGGCAACTTTTGTGCAAAATGATATAAGATATAAAGTGGAATCAATCGGCCAGCATTATGAAGCAATAGTAATTAAGATTTGGATAGGAAATGGTCAGATGTCAGTGGTAAATTTTTATAATGCTAACAAGAATTTGTCCATTCAATATCTTAATTAACAGTCTGTGGTTGACTTTAAGAGCGACTTGAAGACCTTTCTTTTCGACCAAGCATACTCTACCTCCTCATGATTCTACTTTTGATCTTAGCTGATATTGTTATTGATTTTAATTGTTTTATTATTTGTTTTATTGTCATTTGATTCTGTTGCTCCTTGTAGCACTTTGAGATTTTCATTAATGAAAAGTGCGTTATAAATTGAATTCATTATTATTATTATTATTAATGAAGTAAACATACAGAATGACAGTAAGACTATATGGTGTGGTGATTTCAATTCACAATAATTCATGGGGGAGTCTAAATACAGATACAAATGGATTGGTGATTGAAGAGTTTCTTGAGTTACATTCACTGGTTTGCGTTAATGATGGTAGTTCTACTAGATATGGTTGTAATAGGAATTTAGAGCGTGTTTTAGATCTAACATTGGTATCAAATGCAATAGCTGGAATAACATCTTGGGAGGTGCTGAGTGGTTCTCCTATGGGTAGTGATCATTTTCCTATTATAATATCAGTTGGTTCTGAAGTGATAAAAGAAGAGGAAGGGCAGATTCCAAGATGGAGGCTAAATAGAGCTAATTGGGAGTTATTTAAAAATGTAGTTGATATTCAATTTAATAAGCTGGTAAGAACTTGTTTTGTGATGTGGAGATATGTTATTCAAAGATTGTGTCTGTCATTACGCAGCTGAAAATTCAATTTCTAAAACAAGGGGAAGAGGAAATAAAAAATCTGTTCCATGGTGGAATGAGAAATATAGTATTGCTATATTATAAGGGGAAGAAATAAAGCTTTTAAATTTGTAAGAAGGTGCCATAATTTTGAGGCATTAATTCAATATAAGAAAGCACAAGCTATAGTTAGGAAGACAGTTAGAGTAGCTAAGAAGGCATGTTGGAGGCAGTATTGTAATTCTATTGGAGAGAAACCAAGTTATCAGAGGTATGGAGAATTATTAAGAAAATGAATGGTGTTAAGAAGAATTTTTCCTTTCCTGTTCTAGAATTAAATTGGAAAATAGCGGTTAGTAATAAAGAAAAGGCAGAATGATTAGCAGAGACACTAATTAAAGTGAATAGTTCAGATAATTTGTCTGAATATATGAAAAGTAAAAAAGGAAAGTTATCTGAAAATCAAGAAGTTACTACACTGTTAAAAGTGACACCCTCATTTAGTTATCTTCACTTACTACTTCTCTTTAACACAAAGAGCTCTTACAAGTTTTGAATTTTGAACTCAGCTTTCTGAGTCTTAAGATGTAGAACTTATAGCTATCCATTGGTTTGAAATTTGTCATATTTGTATGTGTTGATTGAACTTGAGTCTGTAAGTCATCAGTTTTTTTCTTTTTTTTCTTTCATTTCAAATTTGTATTAATTTGAAAAAAAAATACAACACAAAACCATATAACAAAGTATGTCTATACAACACATAAATAAAATGAAGGGTAGCAGTAAGAAGAAAAAAAATCTTATTTTATCTGCCCCTCTTACAATCAATCAAATCAAACAACAGTCATATTTAAGTGATTTAACAAAAAAGAAAAAAAGAAGAAAAAAAACCAATTCACTTAACTATTGAACCATAAAGCAACATATATACAGTAATGGTGTAACCCTGTGGTTTGAGTTCATTTCAAGTTAGTAGTGAATGAATGAATAATCAATCAATCAATCACCTTTATCTTGAATGAATAAGTAAATGGTGTTTAACCTTTGTGTTTATGGAACATGCAAACATACTGTGTTTGGAGTTTAATGTACGTTCAATACTGTTTGTATTAATAACTGTTTGTAAAAAAAAAAAGCGATGTAACTATAATAGCTAATAGTTTGGGATTTTATTTTGGTGATTGGGGAGGAGGATGTACTTCCGGGCGCGGGAGGGGCTTCCGGGCGCGAGAGAGGAGTGACGAGGAGGAAGAAGACGAAAAAAGAGCGCGAAGGTGGACGCCATTATTTTCCATTGAAAAACGGGCCTGTCGTCGTTGAGGAACACTTCACTGAACTGTTGTCCGTGCCGTTGAGGGGGTAGACAAAGACTCCCGCCGAGCTGTGGATGTCGAAGCTGCGAGGGTGTTCAACCCCGTGGAGAACAGTTCATTATGTCGCTAGCTCAGTGGCTATCGCTAGCGGGACTCGTCGGGCGGCTTGCCAGCAGAGAGAGGACCGTGGCACGGATTCTTCCACCCTGCGGAGGACATCGGACAGAAGCAGACGGACTGAGGCGAGACTGACCTCCGGGAGACGGATGTATTCAGGTGAGCGGGGACATGGTTGAAGGGGAATATTAGCGCGAGTGCATCAGGCCTGCAACGACCAGAATTATATTTTTAATTAGCAGCCGGCTAATTTCCTTTTTTAGTTTTTAGTTTTTTTAGTTTGTTTGTTTTTTAGTTTCCTTTTTTTGTTTAAGGGGTTAAAGCGTATCATTTTATCTAATTGTAAAGTGAAAAGACTGATCTGTTGTTTCCAAATTGTTTATTAAACTGTTCATGTTTTTTAAAGCATATGTTTATTCTACCGTGTTATACTTGTTGTTTAATTAAGGGATATCCACATTATTCCTACGTCCCATGACGCTTTGCGCGAAATGTGCACACGACTTCCGGTTGCCTGGAAACACCGTTTGTTTACATGCGAGTAATACAGTTGAAGACAGTCCAAACTTTGTTGTTTTAGTTCATTAAAAATGTGGGAACACCACTCGTTTTCTTAAAAGAGGAGGGACGAATAAAAAGAAATTACCTGATCGCGCAGACATAATTTAAAAATAAATAAATAGCGAACGCGTTTGCTCAGGCCTCTCGGATAAGGTTTGTTAGCAGCTATCTCGGCTAAAAGTCACGGTGTTCTGTAACACTGGTCGCGCCTGACATATATCATTTTAAGACATATCATCCAAAACTCTCATTAATATACCCTCCCCGAATAAAAAGATGTTACCTGATCGCGCTGACATAATTTAAAAATACATAAATAGCGAACGCGTTTGCTCAGGCCTCTCGGCTAAGGTTTGTTAGCAGCTATCTCGGCTAAAAGTCACGGTGTTCTGTAACACTGGTCGCGCCTGACATATATCATTTTAAGACATATCATCCAAAACTCTCATTAATATACCCTCCCCGAATAAAAAGATGTTACCTGATCGCGCTGACATAATTTAAAAATACATAAATAGCAACGCGTTTGCTCCTGTCTCTCGGCTAACGTTTGTTAGCAGCTATCTCGGCTAAAAGTCACGGTGTTCTGTAACACTGGTCGCGCCTGACATATATCATTTTAAGACATATCATCCAAAACTCTCATTAATATACCCTCCCTGAATAAAAAGACGTTACCTGATCGCGCTGACATAATTTAAAAATACATAAATAGCAACGCGTTTGCTCCTGTCTCTCGGCTAACGTTTGTTAGCAGCTATCTCGGCTAAAAGTCACGGTGTTCTGTAACACCGGTCGCGCCTGACATATATCATTAAGACAGTAAATCATCCAAAACTCTCATTAATAAACCCTCCCTGAATAAAAATAAATTACAGATGTTACCTGATCGCGCAGACACAGCCATAGAGTAGGATGCAGGAACACTCTTTCTTTGTTTTGGGTCCGTGTTGAAAACACTGTTGTTTTAGCCAAAGATTTAGCTTGGTCCGGTTGTTGGTGCAGCCGCGAACAGCACAGCAGGTACCTGAACCCCGGTAGGACATTTCAGTAAACGTTCCGTTTAAACAAAAGCTGTGTTTGCTCCGATAAAATGAATGAAAATAACTTTCAAAAACACCCGCGATCTATACTCCGCCTATGGAATACAGGCACTTCCGGTGTCGGACAGGAAGTTCAATGCACATTCGCTTCTACAGTGACACCTCCAGGAATAATGTGGATACCTTATTGCTTATTTTTTAAGATATACAGCTCATAAGGTTTACATTAATACATAAGGTGGCAGCCATCTTTGATTTTGACTTGGCAACCTAATTTTTGGTGGTGATCTTTCATACATAGATGTATCCACACACAACAATGGAAGTATTTTTCCAAGTTATGATTCTCACAATATGGACAGAGGGCATTTACTATCAAAAGCGGGTTGACGATTCTTAAGCCAGACACGAGAGTGCAAAAAAACAAAAACAGTCTTTATTAATTTGGTCGCAGAGTCAAAAACCGTGGTCAGAAAGGCAGATGAAATCCAAAGGGGTAGGCAAGGCAAGGAGTCAAAAAACAGGCAAGGGTTCAAGGTAAGGCAAGGATACAAGGCTATGGAACAAGATACTATAAACGGCTTTACTATCAGGGACCATGAGAGGTGTAAGAATTCAGCAGAGACTGGAGAGCTGAACAGGTGCATGGAATGAAGGCTGATTGCTGTGGAGGAGACAAGGGAGGTGTGGCATGGCTTGGAGGGAGCAGGCTTGAGCTGAAGATGGGTGACAGGCAAAACAACGCAGGAAAACAGAAACATGATGACAGTGAAGCAGAAACCTGGCATGAGGGGCTGAGAGGGGAGCAGGGCTGAACTTGAAGGGGAAACAACAGGGGCAGCTGACCATCACATTTACGATTCCCCCTCTTCGCTCTGTGATGAGGGACAAAAATAAGGGGAAAGCCAGCTCCCATAAAGACTTAGTTGCAATAACATTTACATTTTTAACTCAGTTTATCTGCTGCAAAATTAGACTTTTTCAGCATCTGCATGTTAGTAATTATATATCATTTATTATTTTGATATCTACAGACACAGCCTCTTTTATGCTCTTTAGCAATTGTAATCTGTTACTTTGAGTTCTTTTTTTTTTTCATAAAAAGCTCTTTTAATATTATGAAAGATACAGTTGTTGACAAATAACATCTACAGTATGTACCCAAAAATATCTGAAGTCTTACTCCCTTCGACACTGTGGCGCTTGTAGTGTCTCCCTTTGGGACCCTCTGGCTAATAACAGCATACAATCAACAAGTGAGTCACTTTTTGGTCTTATTAAGCATATTGGAAAAAGGACAGCACCAGAGGCAGAGACAGTTCCTCCTCCAGATTCTCAGGCCTCGGCAGGTCTACTTCAGTGGCAGGTTCCTGTGTTTGTGCCTGTTCCTGTCTCCCGCTGTCACCCAGAGGCACGTCGCCATTGTTTCCTCAACGAGAGCCGGGGGTCAGAGCTTCTCTCTCACTTGCTCTGGACGTTTTTCTGTCGATGTTTGCGGCCCACATCGAGGGAGGGCAGCAGGGACAGAGCAAAAGGACAAAGCTGGTTACGCCTAAATCGAACCAAGGTACAATCAGAGAATGGAGTGCTGAGCTGTTCATGCTAACAGTGCATGTGGTGCACATAGCTCACTCACACACTTGCACACGTCCACCTTTTGTTGTGCACAAGGGAGATTCCAGGTTTTTCTTGTAAACACAGAGCAGGTAAACAGCTAGACTCCCTGTCTGGCACACTGAGATTAAAATAAGCTTATTTTATTTGTTGTTGTTTTCTGCTGAACTCAGTTATACTCTGTTTGATTCCAGTTACCTTTGCCTTTGGCTGTGCACATGGGTATGTGGCCAACAAGTCAAGTTATCAGTACTTTTGTCCCTGCACAATACAGTCAAGAAAAAAATATTGACTGAAAAATGTCCACTTCTATTGCATGAGATGGTAAAATGTCTCCTCTCAGCTCATCAGTGTTGGGTTTTGTAAGGTCGACATTTTACCTCAAAAATTATAACTGTCAAATAATTCAGCTGGCAACGAACAAGGTCCATACAGAGCAGTAAACAAAGAAACTTTTTAGCTCTGTACATTTCATAAATACCTTTGGACCTTGCTACGTTGTTAGGAATTTGTAGGTGTTGGTGGTTTTTCTTCTGTGTACCAGCTTCTTCAGTTACCTCTGAGTCAAAGCCCAGTGAAGGATCTGTGGAGCTCAGAGCTCCAGTTTCAGTTCAAAATAACATGTTGAAGAATAATTCAACTCCAAACAGCATCAACTGGTTACTCTGGCATAGTAAATCATTTTTAAATTTCATGTAAATGTAATTTCACCTTCATTGCATCCCAATCTGTTCAAGTTCAACTTCAAGAATCTTTGTTAGCCTCGAGGGGCAATTAGTTTCACAGTCAAGTAGGCACACAAAACATCCATACTACACAAGACATTGATACATTAAAATAACAGTACAGAAATCATCATTGTTTGTTGAGAAGCCTAATTGCTACAAGGATGAATTCGTTTTTCAGTCTGTTCCTTCTACATCTGGGCTGCAGATACCCATGTCCAGATGGAAGCAATCTGAACTCACCACAGAGTGATGATCAGGATCTGCCAGAATCAGCCCGTTCATGTTCACTGATCTCACCTTGTGTAGGTCAGTGAGGTTCTGTAAGGTTATGCCAGCAGTTTTTCTGCACATTCTGACAATCCCCAAGAGTTTGTTCCTGTTTTTGCATCTTAACAATCCAAACCAACAAATGAAGGTGAAAGTTAAAAGAGAAAACATGAATGAAACATTCTCATAAAAGTAGAATCAACATTAAAACCAAAGAGCTTTCAATGAAAATACATTCTCTGATGGGCTTTCTTACAAAGTAAGTTCAAATGTGCACCAAAGGTCAGTTTGTTATCAAGAACAGTTCTCAGATGTTGATGCACCACCTCAACAGCCTCACCGTTAATGACCACAGGAGCTGCAACTGAAGAGTCTTTTCTGAAATCAATGACCATCTCCTTTGTCTTAGAAACATTTACCTTTAAAAAGGAAGACTCGCACCATTCAGTTAAGTCCCCGACCACAGGCCCGGGGTCTGGGCCATCACTGCTGAGAAGGGAAAGGATGACAGAGTAATCAACTAACTTTAAACTGTAATGCTGTGGGAACTGGCTTCAACAATCGTTTGTATATAAAATGAATTAAATGGGTGAAAGAACACAGTCCTGAGGGAAACCGGTAGAGGACAGAAGGACATCAGAGAAAACCCCATTGACCCTCACCCGCTGAGACCAGTTGACATTTTCCTATAGGATTTGGCTGTCTCCTTATGTCTTTCTCCACTTTTTTCAGTTTTTTTTTTTCATTATTACTCCCCATGAAAGGATGAAATATTTGAGGTACCATATTTTTCAGACTATAAGGTGCACTGGATTATAAGGCGCATTAAGCAAAAATAAAACATTCTGACAGATTTTGAGCGCCGTGCACCACATAAAATCAGTTTGAATTCAGTATGCACAACCAGAATTAATACATAAAGTACACTGGATTATAAGGCTCACTTTTGATTTTTTTGAGAAAAATTAAAGGATTTTAAGTGTGGCTTATAGTCCGAAAAACACGGTAATGTTATTGTCTACATTTGTATGTGTGAATGTGCTTTGTGTGTATGCTTTGTGTGTGTGTGTGTGTGTGTGTGTGCGTGCGTGCGTGCATGTGTGTTAGCAAAATCATTTCATGACGCAGTGGACACATTTTCATAACTCTTAATAAGTGCATAAGGAGTTGGTGAGTGGTTATGTCATACCACTTTGGTACATGAATCTCAGTGCCACTATGAGCGAGACAAATTAATGAGGACATTTCAGCTCGGATGTCGCTCGGACCACATCAGATATTGGGGAACCAGGACATTCTGATGGACATCATCATAAGCACCTGCACAGCATCTACCACCAGCAGACTGCGGAAGTGGCTGATATCAATGAATCCTGCAAGCGGCTACAGAGGACTGGACTGAAGGACAGCACAGAGACACTAATGGCAGGACAAAACAGGCCCGCAGCACAAGAGCAACAGAGACCTTTAGTCTGGCGGGATCCAATTTTCATTAAATATTCTTATGTCATCATCTGCAGGTGTAATCTAAAACAATCACTGTTGTACAAAAATGTGAAAAAATTTCTGGTATAATTCACCCCATATTTTCCGCCAAACAGATTCTGTCTAATCAGATGCGTAGGATTAGGATTGTCCTGTTCATTTTGTCTTCTCATATCACAGATTACACAATATTTACCCATGAAATCCCCAGTATATTTGCTCTGGCATATGAGCCCACCAAATACACCATATTTTCAAAAATTAAATCTTGTATGGGAGTATGATGGGTCATGCTTTACTGTTTTTACTACAATGATTGTCTTAATTTAGCATTAAGTGCTGAGCAGTGCTGTTCAGTTCATCCCTGCTCTGTATCAACATGACACCAGAAACACTACAACATGCACACATTACACTTCTGCAGATGTTATACAGTTGTTTGCCCAAGAACAGAACACTTACCAGAGTTCTTTGAACTCTTCTAAACTGTGTGACTCACATCTGGGAGTTTTCTTCACTACAACTGACTGAAATCCTGTGTAGCCATAGGTGTGGTTATGGCTGAGAAAGTCTTCACACATACCGTATTTTACGGAATATAGGTTGCGTATATTTGTCTGTTTTGCATGCCCTGCGACCTATATTTAGGTGCGACCTATTTATGGCTTTTTATCACTTTCAGCCGCTAACGTTCTAAAATAATCTGATTTGTAATCATTTATTAACAAAAATTAAACAGAGACACACTAACATATATATTCAGCTAACAAATATTTAATAGGTGCGACATATATTCAGGTGCGACCCGTATATGGATTTTTCCAAATTTTTGGCAATAATTGGACAATGCGACCTATATTCCGGTGTGACCTTAATTCCAGAAAATACGGTACACAGATTTTATTTTTCAAAGCAGAGCGTTTCCACTTCATTTTTAAACGGAGTTCCCATCTGCAGAGCATTGTTTAAAATAAAAATGGTTCTTCACAAACAAAATGCAAAACCCCATTTGAAGCGCTGCTAAACAAACTTTCCTTTTTTTTATTTTTCTTCACCCCACAGAAGAAGAATTGAGTTTGTTTACAATGACCTTAAAATGTATTTGCATGTAGTTGTTTGGTTTTGATAAAATACTGATGTAGTGTGCAATATTGTGTTTCACGCAAACTTTGACTTGTTAAAATGGGAGCTTTGCAAGGATGCTAAATATTCAAGGATTCAAGGTTCTTTATTTGTCATATGCACCACGTGGGGTACATTTGATGGAACAAAATTGTGTACACAGGGTTCCAGTTACATACAAAAAAAGTATAAAACATAAAAGAAAAACAATAATAAGATCTAAAACATGAACTACAAAAAACATTAACTAAAAATACATAAGCACTAGTAGTACAAAAGCAATACACTGAACAGCAGCATGAACATGAGCCTGTGTGAGCAGATGAGTATGAATGAACAAAGCAGCATGAAATAAATCAGCATCATGATGTGAGTTATTTCACAGTGATTATCCTGGTTAGAGATTCACGAGTCTAACAGCCTCAGGGTAGAAGCTGTTCCTCAGTCTAGTGGTTCTACACCTAATGCTCATCAACCTCCTTCCTCAGGGGAGCGGGGCAAAAAGTGTGTGTGCTGGGTGAGTGGGATCCTTCATGATGCAGGTGCCCCTCTTCCTGCATCTGGAGGTGTAGATTTATATGATGGGGAGGCTGACTCCGACAGTCTTCTGTGCAGCCTTCACCACTCTCTGCAAAGCTTTTCTTTCTGCAAAAATATAATATATAAATAAAATAAAATATAAAGATTTATTTACTTTTTTTAAATCAAAGCAAAACAAGGCTATTAAAAATGTAATATTTGTAAGCAGAAACAATAGATGTGAAACTAACATGTTGTCCTGCAGGGCATTTTTCTGCAAAGGTTGTAAAATAATAGCAAAGTCACCTTTCCATGAAATCAAAATATCTAATTTAATAAGTGACATAATAATAATTTTTTTCTTAGTAGTTAATTAAAAAAAAACTGTTTTTCATGACAATGCCCTCATTAAACACACAATTTCCCCTCATGGTGTTTAAACTTGACTGAACTGCAGATTTCTGCCTTCAGCCCCTCTGAACACCAACAGTGCTTTTTCTGATCTTAATGTGAGATTTGGCCTCAGCCACGTTCCAAGCTCTGTGGATAGAACTTTGCAGAGGAATGCAAAGCGTTGACAACAGCGTTTGAACGGCTGTGAAACGTTCTGCTCTCATGTATGTGTGTTCACAGACTCGACCACACGATGCTCCAGAATTCAAAGCCAACCAGTTCTCCATCCATCCCTTCATTCCTATATTCTTTTCTAATGCAAACAATATTCATCAGCATCCTTTATCTTTCTGTCTCATTTATTCCTGCTTTCTTTCTGTGTTGTTTGCTCAGCTGGCAGCAGAATCTGGACTTCAAACTCCACTGAGTCCCCACTGGCTTTGTACGTACTAATTGACATCTGAAAGGCACTTTCTGTTGGTTTTCTGTTTTATTTTTCATTTTAACTTTCATTAGGCTAGTATTAAATAAACACATAAATAAGCCAACCTATGACCATTACCCAATTCAACAAAGTGCACACATCTTTGACTTTTATTAGAGCTTTATTTAGTAAATCAATATAAAAACGACAGTTTAATTATAAACACTAAAACAAACAGCAGATAAGTGTAGAATTCTTCATTTTTCAATATGTCCTCATTAGACATGGGTCAAAAAGCATCTGCGTTGCATTGCGGTCAACAAGTAGCACAGTCTCACAAGGGTTTTGGCCGTGAAATCCAACATTTTCAGCTCAGATCAAGTTCTTCACTAATGGGTTTTGCCATCTGGTCCTGATGAGGAAGGGAAACACACCACAAGCCTGACGTGACGCTTGTGATTTCACTTTCACAACCTATGAGTTTGTCCAAACAGACAAAGTGTCGGGGATAGATTCCCGCCATGATAACGCCGTTTGTTTAAGTCTGCTGTTGATCTAAAAGCAGACACGAGCAGCAGGACCTCATCTATATGACGGAGTCTGAGTGTAATCAGTGCAATCAATCTGTTGAAATCAAATAAACACAGGTTTGGATTTTACAACATTGATGAATCTCTAGGTACACAAAACGTTTTCCATAATTTAGAATGATGGATATGAAAAGTACCAGCGACACTTTGCTGTCTGATCACAGCCAGGAAGCAGCATCCTAAAGTCTGTCAAACCCTCCATCCTGCCCAAGACTCACATCAACTTAAACGGAAAAGAAAAATCCACAAATACTCACATAAACACACATTAAACAAATTATTACATGATTACACTTATTATATAGAAAGACAAATACACATTTCTGCAGAATGTGAATGAACAACAAACAACACAAGACTTTCCCATAAAATTCCAACTCTCAGCTGATCTGCTCTCTGTCCAGCGTCCAGGCTGGGCCGACTTGAAAAGAGATCTGAACGTGACGTGTCTGCTGTCTGTGGGTTTTCAGCCTTTGTTTGAATAAAGTGGTCTTTGCATTACCAGCAGGGTGCAGCTGCTCCTGGGGGGACGTATTGAACAAAACGCTGCTGTGTAGAGCAGCTGTTTCTGTGAATTTGACTGTTTTAAATTCAGGGAACAGAACGTTGTCTTTGGCCTACCTTTGGATACAATTAGTCTGCTTTAAAATTAACTATTTATGGAAAAAATAACGTGGGTTTTGGATCAGCTGAAAACTTTTTATTTTAATTCCCATAATACTGTATGGGTTTTTGTTCAGATTTCATGTACTTTATTCTGTTTGTGCTCTTTTTATGGCCCCTCTACATTTTTCTCCCTCCCTCATACTATCTGTTAACTACTTCACTAATCTGCACACCTGTTGTCTTTCAGTAATCACCCTTCCCAGCACATTCATCCCATTTTACACAAATTCCTTGCCCATATTGCATATTTACTCCATGGATCTTCTTGTTGTCTTGTTTGTATAGTAAAAGCATCACAAAGCTCCTGAAAACTGCCTCTTCTGGGCCATGCTACAACTCACCACCCACAAAATGTTACAGTAAATTTAAAAATCATATGCTGACATGGCAGAAAGTTATGAATGATGGACTAAAGCCATAAGTAGAGAAACTGCATTTCCTGCAAAAATGCAGTGTGAATGTTTATTGCTGAAGGACTTGCTGGAAAACAGCTTAAATTAGCTAAAAAAGCCTGTTGATAGCTAAAATAGAAGAGCAAGCATAAGTTAGCAGAAGAAAGTAGAAAGAACACATTGCTGAATTTGGTTTAAAGAAGCAGAATTGAACACAACAACTATGAAATTAGCTAAAAAAAAAGTTGAATTTAGCAAAACAAATAGCTGAAAGGTAGCTGAAAAGGCTAAAAGAAGCTTAAACTATCAGAAATAAGTGGACACTTTTTGCCCCACTCCCCTCAGGAAGGAGGTTGAGGAGCATCAGATGTAGAACCACTAGACTGAGGAACAGCTTCTACCCTGAGGCTGTTAGACTCATGAATAAATAAATAATAAGAATAATCACTGCAAAATATCACATCATGCTGATGCTGATCTGTTTTCTTGTTGCTGTGTTCATCTGTGACCATTTGCTCATACAGACTCATGTTCGTGCGGCTGTCTGTTTGTAATGATTTTGTTTTTCTATTACATTAGTGCTTAGTGTATTTCTAGTTGATGTTTTTCTTAGTTAATCCTAGATGTTATTACTGTTTTTCTCTTACATTTTGTTGTTGGATGTAACTGGGACCCTGTGTACATAATCTCGTTTCATCACATGTACCACATGCGGTGCAAATGACAATAAAGACTCTCTGACTGACTCTGAAAGAGCTGTAATGAAATGTAGAATTAGCTGAATTTGGAAATGGAATGTGGAAAATGTGGAATTAGCTGAAAAGGCTGAATTCAGCACAAAACAGCTAAAAAGTAATTGCAGAAAAAAAATGAAATTAGCATAATTAAGTTGAAAGGAGCATAAAAAGCTGAAATTAGCAGAAAGAGGTTAATTTGGCTGAAAGTAGCAGAAATTACCATGAAAAACTTGAATTTATTTGAAAACAGCTGGAATTACGTATCTAAAAATGCTTAAAGCTGAAAAGTTAGGACAAGCTTAAATTAGCAGAAGAAATAAGAAAGCACACATTTGCTGGAAATAATCTTTAAAATAAAGCTGAAATAAGCAAAAAATAAGAAATAAAAAAAACAGCTGAAAAGTAGCTAAAAATGCAGAAAAAAGCCTGAAGGAAGTGGAGAGAGAACATTTTTTGCTGCATTAGGCTGAAAAAAGTTGAAATGAATGCAAAGAATGTGGAATTAGCAAAAAAAAATAAAAATAAAAAGAAGCTAAAATGAGCATTAAACAACTAAAAAGTCTCTGATATAGCAGAAACTTGCATAAATAAGCTTAACGGAGCATAACAAGCTGAAATTAGCAGAAAGAAGTTAGAAGAAGCAGAAAAATGTAGTTGGCAGAAAAAAAGCTGAAATGATCACAAAACAGCTGAAAATCCCCCAGATGAAAGTAGCTGAACGTATAGCTGAAAATTGACAAAATTAAAATTTGCACAAGGAAGCTGAAAGAAGCTGAAGCAGGACAAACTGTGAAGGGAGCAGTAAAAAGCTGTAAACAGACCTAAAGATTTGAAGGAGGTAAAATTAGCTCAATTAATTTCCCATGAGAAAAAAAAAAAGTGGCAGCAATATTTCAACCACCGTTCTCCTGAAATAGCTACATGTTTTGATATATGATTGTTGAAATAGCACAACAATTGTGGAATACAAAAAAAAAAAAGCCAAAAAATGTGTGAATGCTTCATAAGCTTTCACACAACTAGACCAAATTTTCATATTTGAAACTGTGATTTTATTCCATTTCAATTCCAGAATTGCGCCGCTCAAGGTGTCTGCATGTTGGGAGTAGCTCTCTTACATGCATTCTGAGATTTGCTTTTGAAAACTTCAGTTACTTTCTTGTTTCTGAATGCAAATCCCTTTTTTCAGATTACTTCCTCTGGTATCAGATGTTGTGCTGCTGGACAGATTTTTACTGAAACTTTTTTTTTTTTTACTTTTGGACATTTGTTATGATGCGTAACCATAAGGTGGTTTTCTACAACTGGGAGCTGTTGATTACCATCCCAAAAGCTCAAATAATACCTCAACTACAGCCCCAAATCCCAAATGAGTTGAAAAGAAGGTGTCGTGGATGCATTACAGTCTACCTGGAGGCGATGCTCGAGTGCCTGACTACAGAGATCTTGGAGGTAGCGGGAAACGCAGCTTGTGACAGCGGGAGGACTGAGATGATCCCTCTGCACCTGCAGTTAAGTCCGCAGCAACAAGTGGCTCTGCTGGCTGCTGGGAGAAATGGCCATCTTTCAGGGAGGAGTTCTGTCCGGCATCCAGACAGTCCTGCTGCCCAAGAGGACCGAGAGGTCTGCTGGGTCTGGGTGGACGGATCGGCATCAGCAGCCAGTTTCTTCTGATCTGCTGTGGGACGGACTGCTACAAGAGATCCATCCTGCCCAAAGACATCCACATCTACAACAACTCTAATGAAACCAAGATGAGCTGCAATAATTAATTTCCCTTTGGGATTAATAAAGTATTTTTGTATTTGAATTGAGCTGAATTGATATTTGCTTTAAAACTATCCAGGCTGTGAAGGAGAAAGTTCAAACTATGTGTTTCATCTGTGCATGTAATGAAGAAAATTGGACGTCTTCTCTTGACCTTACTAAAACCAGTCTCTTGATTTCCAGAAACTCAGTGGCTAACATGAACTCACATTTTTGACCATGGCCATAAAACACTTCTGTCTGTGAACTGATGACAAAATGTTATGTCGTCATAGTTTATTTTGTAATTATCCCACAGCTCCTTATTATTTTTGTATTTTCATTCAATACTCTATCAAGCAAAGGAATGTATTTGAGCATTTATCCTGCAAGATTTAGTAATGATAAAGTAATTTATCTTGTTGAGAAGCCTTGGCTTCTTGGACTATCTGTTTAATGAGCTGTGACAGGAGTGCTTACTGACTTTGGCACCGAGCTGCACACAAAGAACTGTGTTCTTTGTGCTCTGTTTGAAATTAACTTTGTGCGGTTGCCAAACAATCCCACACACAAACGATGTTCTGAGAAAAATGCAGCCATTGCAGCATGCTGCAAACAAACAGGAAAATTTCAACTACAACGCTTGTTTTTCATTGAGCTATTGTATTATTATCACTTCTTTTAGTATTTTGTTCTTGTTTTCTTTCTTAGACGCATTTTTACTCTTCACATTTCTGTTTTAAGTTGAATCGAGAAGAAATTTAAACTTTTTCTTAATTTTATCTGTGGCCACATTATAAGAGACATTCATCATCATAATTTTAAGACAGAAAAAAATAAAAAAATAAAAAATGTTGAGACCAACAGAGATGTCATCTCTTTTTGTTGCAAGCTTAGATATTTTTTTTTCATAGCCTGCTGCCAAAAAGCAAAGGCAAACAGGGATGCATGATATTGGATTTTTGGCCGATATCTGATATGTCGAAATGTTAAAAAATATATGGTCGATAACTGATACCAATACTGATCTATTTTTTCCTAGACCTACTTACAGAGACTACGTAGCTTTCTTTGCTGTGGAATTAAAATACTACATTATTCTGCATGGTCTTTGTCAATTTGTCCTGCTAACAAATGCAGATGCCAAAAATGGGGCTGAAATTTATGTAACACTATATAAATATATAACAAAACAGCGCCTTTTACATCGGTGAGTTATTTTAATGGAATGGCCGATGTCCAACATTTAATTGTATCGCTAATATCGTCCAATACCAATACCATGCCGATAATATCGTGCATCCCTAATAATAACGTTTTTACCCATGTGTGCTCTTTCGTATGCGTTCAAGTATCTGTTAGCAAAATACCACATGAATCAATGGAATAATTTTAATAAAACTCTTAGAACTAAATCAATGAGTGTACATTGAAGAGTTATGACACTGTTTTATACACCTTTTACTGATTTCATATGCTCAGGAAATGTTACTGTTTGATTAAACTATTCTCTCTGGACTTTAGACAAACATGAATTACATGGTTTACTATTTCATTCAGCTTAGGAGCCCAAATGTTCATATAACCATAAACTAAAACAAGTAGTTTCTTTTCATCCAGTGCAGGTAATACACTTACTACTTCTGGTTGACACATAACATTACAGATACACTCTGTGAAACAAAGTATGACACTAATTATAACTTTAAGAGAACACAACATGAATTGAATCTTCATACATATTAGAGCTCACATATAGAGACACATCTACATATTAGATTAATGACACACACACAGCTAGAAATCATTAGCGATCAATTAGTGTAGTTGCCCACAGTCTGCTAAAATTATACTAATAACACAGCAAACTAAGAGTTTGCAAACTGCACAAGACAAGGTCAGTGCAGCAACCTTGAACACCATGGTAACAAGCTAGAAGCAGACAGTCTAATCTTGAAACATCCAATTGGAACACGACAAGATGCACATATCAGAAGAACACACTATCAGCGGGGCGAGCATTTTTGAGGGAACACCACGGAGGAAGGTTCTGTATATTTCTGCTCCCATTTATATGCATATAAATGTATTTTATGTCTGTACTCTGATTAAATTGTAACCCTTATGCCTGTCATAATAAATTCTTTTTTATATAAATACTCTCTCTCTCCTTGGAGCACGTCAATAAGAGTTCTGGACTCTTCAAATGGTGACCACCGACGTTCAGGAGAGGGAGACGGGGGACCGAGCAGCTTCTGGCAACCTGCAGAGTTGGGCCTCATAGATGAAGGTAAGACGTGCCTCTTTGGTTTAAACCACAAAACGTCTGTTTGGCCATAAATAAATTTTAGTCATCTCTGCATTTGGCCAGGACTGTCTCGTGATAAAGACAGTGACAGTTTGTTAAGCTAAATATATCCTTTCTGGCCATTTCTGACAGCTGGGTTCGGTTTAGTCAGACGCTGTGAGCTTCGTCCCGAACCGGAAGTGGGCTCTCGGAACCACTCGGGACCGTTCGGCCGGGTTCGGGCCGAGCCGCGTGTGTGGGGCGCGTGTTCGTTGGATTTGGTTTCATGTGTGTCGTCTGTACGTCGTTAATGTTTTATTACTTACTTTTTGGGGGACAAACGTGCTCGGTTCGGGTCGTGGGTAGCACTTTGCGACCACTTGTTTCACGGGGCGGATCCGCTCCGTCCCTTGAGTAGTGGACATCGCAGAGGCTTGTTTCATTGGCTCGGTCGGAATAACGTTTCCGGGTACGTTCGATTATCAGTAGCTGGAATCGGCGGTCCGTCTTGTTTGCACGTATGTACGTTTAGGAATTTCCCGGTTCCGATGCGTCACTGCGTGAGTAGACGGCCGTTGCCGCTTGTTTGATGTCGTAACGTTTTCCCGATGCCCGGTGTCAAGTCAAGAGGACTGACCGGAAGCCACTGGGGAGAGTGGACCTCCGTGAAGCGGTGTATCGCGGGAATACATCGCGGTCACGTGGGAGGAACGTCTGCCAGCTGTGCCCTGCGGCGACCTTGCTACTCGCCGTGGTGGACTCGCACTGGTGACGTCACGTGACCCGTTGTGGTCAGATGAGGGGAAGCCCGCCGGTTCATTGTGGGGCGGTGCTGATTGGATTTTTGAGTGTCGGCCGTTTTGCATGCATTTTTTCTCGTTTCTTTTGTCTATTCGTGTCAATTAATGTAAAAGGGGGGTATTTGTATATGTGTCCATTTTCGGTGTTTTTGATTGTTCTTAATTGTTTGTGTCGACTCAAGAGTGTTCTGTGATTTTTTTTGTATTTTTCTGGCAACCAGGAATAAAATAGGAAACATAGGGTTAATGTATAGAACAGTATGGATAACTCTTCACACTCAGAGGAATAACTGAATAGGATTTTAAGAACTTGAATTAGACTTTTAAGTTATAGGCATGTTTATAGGTCACAACGAAAATAATTTGAAGATAATTTAACAAAAAACCTTGAACAATCTCTGAGATGGAAAATGATAGATAAAATTTTAAAGGTGTTTCTACTTTCTTGAATGTTTTAAAGCATCAGTTTTTGGGGTATCGGTAAATCAGTTAAATTTTCAACTGTAAATTTCACATTTAAAGGATCACACATTTGAAATTAGATTTTAGACTTTTCCTTTGAGTTTTGAATTAGTGTTACACTTTATACTTTACATTACTAATCTTATCTTGGAGTTGATTTAGCTGTCAACTATTTGCCATTATATTTTAACTTTTAGTCACATTCAACATTTTTACTACTTTCATAAGTTTAGAGGTCAGGTTCAGAACACATCAACACATAGTTTTACTTACAGCCAGGTCTAATTTTTAAGGGATTAGGTTACATTCTTCACTTACAGGTTTTACCTTTATGGTGGACAGGTGGAAATTTGATTCACATTTTACAATCTTAAGGTTTGAACAATAAAACGTTTAAGGGTTTTTCTCAATTTCAAGGTTTTGGGTTCAATCTGGTTTCAAAGTTCATTATGAGTATGGTGTGTTGCTAACTTTCCGTTGCAGGTCCATGATCCAGTGATTCCTATGTAAAAAAAAAAAGAAAAAAAAGGAGAAAGAAGATTTTGTAAACTTTGAGTGTATTGGGTTGCATTAAGGTGTCGGGACTTTTTGACAATGATTTTTCTTGCATTTCATTAACGTTTCAGGTTTCCCATTTTTCAACTGCATACTGATTTTGGGGTTCATTCAAATCTGCTCACGACTGTTCATCATAGCTAATGGACATAACAGGATTCTCATAACAGGGTGTGTGATGGTGAGGCTGATGGCTTCAATCATTCTGCTGTTAGTGTTTTGCTGTTATGCCAGGTCATCCTAGAGGTCGTCCATCATCCATCCGAGGGACATGGGGGATGTTCCCAGGGTTTGAGCGTGGCATGGTTGTGGTGAATTGTACAGGCTGTTTATAATCTTTAAACTTTTTGGTTTACTTCTTGCGCTTTGGAGTTGGTCACAGCTTTTACTATTTAGGACTGTTCATATTTTCTTCAGCTTTGATGAGTTTTATGCTTTTTGGGTAACTGCAATACATCTTAGGCTCAAGGATGGTTGGGGCTGAGTCTGCTTTTACTGTCTTAAGGGCGCTGTTACAGCATTAAAGGGTTTGTTTTATTTTGATTTACTGTTGAGGGGCTTTCGGGTTTAATCTCATTCCTTACTATTTTTTGAGGGTTGATTCTTCTTTTTCTTTTGGCTTTTCACCTTTCGATTACAGCACCTACAGGTCTGAGGATGAGTGTCAGCGTGTGAGTGTCGGGACAGACTGGGGGACCACATGCGGGACAAGAGAGGGTTGTGGGGTCGCAGGTGCCTTAGTCTGCTCCCGGGGCTGGTCGTGAGTTTGCTGGAGGGTTTAGATATTGTAGTGTGTTGTGGCTTTTTTGGGTGCTTTAGGGATTAGCGTTAATGGAGTCAGATTTGTATAGGGGTTGTAGGGTGATTGTTGTTGGTTTTTGTGGTGTTGTTTTGTTGGTTGTGCTCGTATACTGTTTGCTTATTGGGGGTTTCAATTTGTTTGGGAGTTTGATTTGGGGTGGTGCTGGTGTTGGGTTGTAGGTTTGTTGTGTGTTTTGATTTTTGGTGGGGTGGTTTATCTCTTGTGCTTGGATGCTGGGTGCTCTCTGGAGTGGGTTCATCCGTTTTGGTGACCTATTTTCAATAGGTCAAGAGAGGGAGATGAAGAGTTATGACACTGTTTTATACACCTTTTACTGATTTCATATGCTCAGGAAATGTTACTGTTTGATTAAACTATTCTCTCTGGACTTTAGACAAACATGAATTACATGGTTTACTATTTCATTCAGCTTAGGAGCCCAAATGTTCATATAACCATAAACTAAAACAAGTAGTTTCTTTTCATCCAGTGCAGGTAATACACTTACTACTTCTGGTTGACACATAACATTACAGATACACTCTGTGAAACAAAGTATGACACTAATTATAACTTTAAGAGAACACAACATGAATTGAATCTTCATACATATTAGAGCTCACATATAGAGACACATCTACATATTAGATTAATGACACACACACAGCTAGAAATCATTAGCGATCAATTAGTGTAGTTGCCCACAGTCTGCTAAAATTATACTAATAACACAGCAAACTAAGAGTTTGCAAACTGCACAAGACAAGGTCAGTGCAGCAACCTTGAACACCATGGTAACAAGCTAGAAGCAGACAGTCTAATCTTGAAACATCCAATTGGAACACGACAAGATGCACATATCAGAAGAACACACTATCAGCGGGGCGAGCATTTTTGAGGGAACACCACGGAGGAAGGTTCTGTATATTTCTGCTCCCATTTATATGCATATAAATGTATTTTATGTCTGTACTCTGATTAAATTGTAACCCTTATGCCTGTCATAATAAATTCTTTTTTATATAAATACTCTCTCTCTCCTTGGAGCACGTCAATAAGAGTTCTGGACTCTTCAACATCTATATCTAAACAGTTTTCTAAATCAACCCAATTTAAGATGGATGCTACAGATGATCCATATTAGGCAACAGAAAAATGGTTATATCTCAGTCAATCTTATAAATATTGAACAAAAAAACCAACAACACAACAGCTGTTTAAACCTTTAGCATGAATTGTGGCAGGTGATATTCATTCATTCATTCATTCATTCAATTTGATATGCTTTCCTTCAATGAATGATAGGCCGTCAATATAGAAGTGTTTTCTCTAAATGTAACCCTCCTGCTTCTCTGGGGTCAAACTGACCCATGAGGTCTCAATTTAAATCCTGAGTGTCTTTAACACCAGAGCAGCAGGAGGGTCAAGTTTCATCCAATGTTTTGCCTTTTGTCCAGTTAGTGTTTAAGTGTAAAGAACATGAACATGCTGTGTGTGAAAATAAGATTATAAAGATACATTGAAAGGAATTCCTGGCACTTTACACTTTACACACCCTTTGTGTAAGAAGCACAGACTGTTTCCATCTGGACACAGATATATTCAGCAAAGCTCGAAGAAAACGACTTAAACTTTCATTTGTTTCCACTTCAGTAAGATCGCCGACCAGCCGGAGGTACTTTGCTTATAGTTAGCCATTTAGACGTTCTTTATGTGACATGTACATTGTAAATGTCATGATCTTTACACTTTTATTTTTCCACTGACTGCTGGCTGCATTAAAAAATAACCTCTTGGGGGAAATAATCTTACATTTCTCCCATATAATCTGATATGACATTACATATGCTTTCAACTCTTTTGTTGCTCCTCATTAGATTTGCTCTTCCAGTTTTCTGACTGAACGGAATCCATTTATACGGCGACGTGTTTGCAAACCACGCGTGCATCTATTCATTCGTTTAGTCTGTTCCTGTGTTTCACGGTTGCAAGTTGCAGAGACAGCGAACCAAGACAGATGACGCTTTAAACCGGCTCATTTCTTTGGAGGTGACCTCAGTCCGCTGATAAAACATGTGAGAAGTCATGCTCCGTTGACAGAAGTGCTGACTGACATTCTGGGTTCTTGGCAGACAGTCAACATATGCCCCGTCATGCTGACAGTGATATGCTTTACACACGTATTTTTATACCCCCACACACCCCTGAAACCCTGCCTGAAGAGACAAATCAGAGTGTAATTGGCCTGGGAAGCAGCAAGGACAAAACACATATCACATCTTGGTGTTTTGCAAAGTGATTTGGAGGTTTGCCTGTTTGAGGTAATGCAAAGGCAACAAAATAACTTTTTGGACAAATGATAGTTATGATTGCAAATCTACCTGGACTTCTCTGTACTGAAGTAGACCACAATTTATAAGTTGAACCATGTGCAAGCGCCTACATGTAACAATAAAACATTGTGGCTGCAAAGCCAACATCATTCCCATCAGCCTCATCTCTTGTTTCTGTCCGCCTCTGGTAACAATGATAGAATGTGAACACGCTGCCAACTTCGTGGCTGATAATAATCAGCATGTTAACAATGTCGGTGCATTTGCCTTAAGGCAAAAGATGCATTGAATCAATGGAAACGTCTCAGGATTAATCTTAAGTTTTTTTTTCTCACTCTACAAAATATACACACTAACACCCACAAACATCTGGCTTTTGTCTTTAACGAGAACGGGTACAATTGGCAATATTTTCCAGGTCAAAAGAGTTTGCGGCAGTCGCAGGTATTTATCAACTCCAGCAGTGATGGAAACATGATACCTCCATGGACACACACACACATTTTTGCACGTTCTCCAGCATGATCATGAGGGCTTGTAGCCTCCACAGGTAACAAGAGAGACTAAACAAAGTCAGAAATCCAGCAGCATTCAAACAACTTTCAGACAACCTTGACTTTGAAGTGAGATAAAAGTACTAAAAGTAACCCGTAGGACATTGTTGCTGACCTTTACACTGTGTAAACACTGTTTTCAAGTGTTCGTGGAATGTGAAAAGTGAGATGTAGCAAAATAATAAGACTTGTTGACTGACAGTGTGGGACAGAAATGAATAAACCTTACTGAGTGAGTTTACTGCTGTTTGAAAATTGTGACAGCAATAAACTACATGCCAACCATAGTTTGAAAGTTTGTAAATGTTTGTTTCAAAAGTCAAAGTTTCTTTATTTGTCGTTCGCACCGTGGTATATGTGGTGGAACGAAACTGTGTACACAGAGTCCCAGTTACAGCCAACAAGGATATAAATTGTAAAGAAAAACAGTAGTAAGATCTAAGATATGAGCTAAGAAATTCGCTAAACTAAGAATATATACTAAGCACTAATAGTACAAAAACAACATGCCAAACAATAAAATGAACAGCATTAAACATACAGTAGTTATCAGAAATATCTTCCAAGTAAAAAGTAAAATACAGTAATGTAGGAGTTCCAGTGTTTTTTTCCATACAACTCTTCGACACCAGATGGCGCCAACAGGCTCACACCATTCTCCTAATGAGCTGTAGGAGTTTAAATAGCAGTTGATGACTTCAAACCGACACTGGTGCATTGTCTGCCTACCAGTAGTTGTGTTTCTGGACACTTCACCATTCCTAGTGTTGTGTAAAAGGTTTTAACCTTATCTCACGTGCCTCAGCCTGGCTCCAGCAAACTGGTTGGTCCACTCAAGGTGTTTACTGCTTGGTGGGGAAACAGTTTGCTGGAACTCCTCTGACTGATGAGACCCTCCGGATAGAGGGTGAAACATTTCTATAAAAAAAGAAACTGTCTAGATGACCTGACTGAGAATTATTGGATTTGGTACCTGGATCATGAACTTTCTTGCCTTATCTCACGTGTTTTGGCACTGATTCCTGTGTTCCTCCTGTGCCTTGGACCTAATTGTGAAAACCTGCTAGTGATTCCTCCAGCCGTTCCTTGTCTTCCACCCACCAACTCATGCAACATGTCTGGGACCTCCTCGTTTGTTACTACTGGAACTATTGGACCCTCACCCATGCAGTAACCTTCTCTGATTGTAAGACAAACGTCTTGAATCAGACTATCCACACCATCATATTAACTATTGTCTCCAGGTTTCCAGTCCCTCCCAGCCGAGCTGCAGCTCTACTGTTGATTTCACATCTTGTAAATAAACACTGTTAACTTATAGTCTTGGAGTTGCTCTTTTGTTCACATATATCTGGGTATTAAGAAAATTGTAACAAATACACTTCCTGGCCAAACAAAAGCCGCCACCTGGATTTAACTAAGAAAATAGGTACGAGTTTCCTATTGGATAATTACTGCATGGGCGATCATCTTTCAGCTGGCAACAAATGGAGTTAATAAGTTAACTTAGGTTCGGGAGCAGGGCCACGCCCAAATCACGCCTCCAATTATCCCACGCAACCTACTTATACCTCGCTCACCAATACATAGTTCCCATGTGACGTCACATAAGAGGTATTTCCGGGTTTTCCGCCATTTTGGTTGGCAGTACTTCCTTCCCTGACCACTAGTGGCAACGTAGGTTACTGGCTGTGTAATATCAACCAGAATGATTTGCCCTCCACAACATCAAGAATATGCTCCGATCACTTTTTGTCAGGTAAACCAAAATTCTATGTGAATAATTTTGCGAAACTGTGTGTGTTTAAACAGTTTTTTCAGTTTCTTGCTCCTCTGTTACTGTCTGTTACTGACGTTAGCTTAGCAACGCTATGCTAATGCTAACCTCCACTTCGACACACTCACGGGAACAAGGTGTCCCACCCGTGTTTATCCTAG
Source organism: Garcialebias charrua (assembly GCA_038048925.1). NCBI lineage: Eukaryota > Metazoa > Chordata > Actinopteri > Cyprinodontiformes > Rivulidae > Garcialebias > Garcialebias charrua. The sequence continues at coordinate 28,945 of JBBPBX010011590.1, read as the reverse complement.
ACTCTTTGTTGTTAGGAAGCTGCTTGTTAATTCAAAAAGGCGTTCAATTCAAGATCAACTGGACTTTTTTTTTTAACAGAAAACGTTTCGACTTCTGTCCAGAAGTCTTTTTCAATTCTTTTTGATTTATCATGTCCTGGATGACTGAGAATCTTCACCAGCATACTGCTTGTTAATGATTTATTTTGAACCTTTATTTACCCTGTGACATCAGGCTGACACACACACGTTAATGACAGATAAACTGTCTCAAACTGAGACAGGTAATGCAACAAGCAAAACTCACAACAAAGAGCAGATCTGAGAGCTGCTCAGAAAATGTCACACGGTGTGATTCCACAAAAACAAACTTTGCATGAATAAAAACCTGTTGTATATAATAACTTTTTTTCTTTTTGTCCTCTGCAGCTAATCCTACTGATAGTGTGCTGGTGAAGCTGGTCCTGAGTCTGCTGCAGCTCTGCAAACTAGCTGAAGTCATCCTGGAGGAAATGACATTTTAGGTACACAATGTGTTACAGTTGTTTAAAAAATGTCCACCCTCTTTCAGTCCATTTCAGGCTTTAATGTTTCAAGACATAATAAAAATGATCTGGTCATTAACAGGTTCTCAAATGATTAAAATCTAAAGCTTCAATCATATTATCACAGATAAACTGTTATCAAGTTGCTTCACAAACAACATAAGAGGTTTAAAAATTACAGAAACAGTAACACACTAATGGTAAAACTATGACATTTACAGCAGTAAAATTATAATCAAAATATATAAGTATAAATGTATATATAATGTATAAAAAAATTTATGTTCAGGACGGCCTGGTCTTACAGCTCAGCTCTTTCTTTACCACAATGGACCGGTACAGAGTCCTTAATACTGCAAATGCTGCACCAATCAGTCTGTCAAGCTCACGCTCCATTCTTTCGTCACTCGTGACCAGAACCCCACACTGAAGTTGACAGCCACATTTACCAGTACGATAGCGGTTAGGTGCAACTGTATTTATTTTTTATACTTTGAGTAGCAAACTTGGAGTCTTATTTTAAACTTTGTGATGCAAAAAATGACAATGTTTACTAATATTTTTTTTTTAAGGTACAGATGAGTGAATAGTTCGTAGACCCGGGTCCAGTCTCAGATCCGGAGGGGTTGGCTGCTCCAGTCGGATGGTCCCACATGATGAGAAATCTGTTCATTTGTTTAAAATCAGAAACTGCACTCAGATGCATCATTCCTTGTTGAAGAGTGTTTTGATAAATCATTTCATTAAAATATATAAAATCACCCACAGTTCTCATATTGTATTCAGTTTAAATTGTTTTGAATTTATAATTATAGCTTTTATTCTGAACTTTATCAGTCTACTACTGGAGGATGAACAGGAACATGCATGTTTTTATGTTTTTGTACATGTTAATAATTAACACTAAACTGGTAAGTTGCCAATTAAGAACAATCACTAGGTTTTATTTATGTGCAGTAGAACTCATTAATGGACATTAAACAACAATTATTGAAATAAACAAGGTGAAACTTGGTACAACTGTTTTATTCAAACTAAAGGTAAGCACACGTTCATTTAGCAATGTGTGTTTTCACAGCAACACCAAATGTATTTGAAAAGCAGATTCATCCATCCAGCTTCATCGATCTCCTGGGACTCGGTACCTTACACAGAAAGAGAAAACAAAATGCTTTCAGGGTTTAAAGCAATATTTAACTAATGGATTACGGTAAAAGGAGTTACCAAATTGTAACTTTTCACCACTAACTTTATTAAAGGCAAATCACAGTGGAAAATAAATATCTGACATTTACTGAGAAACGTTAATACTATGACTGAGAAATAATTATAAATAATTTATTTTGTTAACACTAATTTAAGTATGAAAGTCATAGGCTAAATAAATAATGTAGTAATGTGAGAAATATCAGCCATCTTTACTAGCTCATCAGTTAAGCTGAAGCAACGATCTTTAAAGTAGCACAGATTAGCATAGCCGATGTAGCTTTTACTAAAGTACACATGGCTGATATTTACTGTGGCACAAGTTACATTAGCTAAGCTATTCTTTGTTATGTTAAAAATCGGTTATATTTACTGTAGCTCAAGCTACGTAGCTTAGCACGCAGTAAACAACACCGATCTTACTTTAGCAAAGAGCTAGCTTAGCTTAGCTGCTGTAGCTACGAGGGACATCTACGTGTAATCACTTACTCTGCCATTCACCAGAACTGTTAACATGAAGACAGCAAGGACGAGCTCTGGACGTCCTTCACAACTCTGTTACTGGATCTTAAGCATCCATCCATGAATTTAAAGCTGCAAATCTGCTCCGTTGTGGACACTCAGAGTAACTTCTTCGTGACAACTTTTTGCCCTTCTCCACCAGGGGGCAATACCGCTTCGTCTGACATGATTTATTCCTACAACACACAACTTGTTGCCCTTCTCCACCAGGGGGCAGTACCGCTTCGTCTGACATGTATTCCCCCAACTCAACTCCAACCACTGCGCCTTGGTCAAGAGTAGCTCTGGTTGCTCGCGTCGGTTTATCCTACTAAAATGGCGGAAATTCCAGAATTCTAGAATTCTAGTCACGTGTCTGGGAACTATGTATTCATCTCATCTCAGTTCGTTACGTTTTGTCGACGGCGCTTCTACTCACCATGGACGACGCTTTTTCATTCATCCTCCACTCTGTTTCCGAGGGTCTCTTCGGAGTTCCATCCACTGTCGACGAGTCCCCTCCTTCTGTTGCCAGTCGGGCTCCAGGCTCCGTTTTCGCGACTCAAGCTAAGTATTTTCAATCCTCGGACTCGGTCCCTAACTATTTCATTTGCTGTTTCTCACCCTTCCGGAGTCTATCCGCCGCTCGCATCTATTTCTCGTTTCTGGTCGACCCGAGGCGTCAGTCAACCTGCTCGTTTCCTGGTCCTCAGCGTCTCTCGCCGGCTCTCCGTACGACCGCTTCTCTGCGTTCCTCTTCCAGTGTTATTCCGACACGCCAGCTTCTCGAGCCGTGTTCCGTTGCCAGCTTTCGGCGCTCTCTCCGCTAAATGGGAATCCCTTTCAGCAGTTCTGACAATGGATTGTGTCTTTATTCAGCTCCTTTCCTCCTCGGCGCCTCGACTGCCACCAACTTTACCGTCATCTGAACTACCCGCGGCCGCGACTTATGTTCCAGCTTCCGCTTCCGCTTCCAATCTGTGTTGCCAGATCTCGCGTCGAAAACAAGCGACCAGCCCAAACCAAGCCCAACTGGCTGCCCACCCCGTTGTGTAAAACGACGGCCATTTTTTGTCAGTATGCATTTTTTGGGCATTACTGTACATATAACCAGCAACGTTTTGCTTGCACTTTGAAGAACCTATCCACTCTAAAAATTAATGATAAAATAAATTAGAATTGATATCAATAAACCATAAATGATAAAATAAAAATAAATTACATTTTGCATACTTGCACAACTTAATCCCATGAAACCTCTTGGAATCGTTTGCAGAGTGTTGACAACTTTGGACATTGACGACAGAATCTTGAAGGATGCGTACAAATAAAATGAATAAAATAACTAAGATAAATAGAATAAAAACTGTATGGTAATCTCATAGTTGAGCTAAGTCAACATACTACTTTCTTTAATCTCTATCCTGAATCATGCTTAAGTGTGCGCTCTGTCTCCCATTCTTTATTATATTTTCCCGTATTTCCCCTATTTATTGTAGCTAATTTTAGCGTGGTCTTGTCACTCTAGACAAAGAATGAAGTGCTAAGATTAACAAGCCCAAGCAAGCGGCTTAGCATTCCAAACAAGCCCAAGACACCACAACGATCGACTCACCAAATTTATGTGTATCAGACAACAAGCTCACGTTTTGCTTGTTAAGCAGACTTGGCTGCTATTCTTCCAACGTCTACCGTGACGTCATTTCGTCATCGACTGTAGGACTTCTCGTCATGGCGACAGCTCCCCCAGTGGGAGCCGGGTCACATTACCGCCTGTACCCGTAACCTCTTTCTTAGTACTTTCTCAGCTTTTTCCAACGTCTTTCGGTCCCCCCTTCGCAGGTTCTACGAAATCACCACCCATCCCTCATCATCATTCTCTTCTTCCAATCATTCCGATCCGGTTTCGACTTCTTTTCCATTGCCCATGGCTTCGGCTCGGACATCTGCTCCGAGCGACCGCAGGGCCTTCCATCGTGGCGGCAGCTCCCCCCAGTGGGTGCCAGGTCACATTGCCACCTGTACCGCAACCTCTTTATCTGTACTTCCCCTGCTTTCTCCAACGTCTTTCGGTCCCGGCCTTCGCAGGCTTCGCAGCGTCGCCATCCATCCCTCCATCTACACTCCCTTCTTCCCATCATTCCAATCTGGTTTCAGCTGCTTTTCAACCGCTCGCGGCTTCACCTCGGACACCTGCTCCAAGATCCCGCAGGACCTTCTGTCATGGCGACTGCTCCCCCCAGTGAGAGCCAGTTCACATTGCCGGTCGTGCCCGCAACCCCTTTATCGGAACTTCCCCAGCTACTCTACCCCCTCCACTCTTCCCGTGCCTCCTTTCTTGTTGGCTCCCCGTGCAGGGGTCTTCGCATCACGCGCCCTTTCGCACTCTCCTTCGGCGACTTCCGTTCGCTCCATTCGTCCCTCCTTCCTCCCGTCCCCTCATCCTGTCACCCCTATTTCCTTCATCCTTACTTCCCTCACCCCTCCGTCCCTTCATCCCTACTTCCCCTCGTCCTTACATCCCTCACCCCTTCATCCCTTCATCCTTACGTCCCCACCCCTCCATCCCTTCATCCCTACTTCCCCTCATCCCTACGTCTTTCCTTCATCCCCACATCCCTTCATCCCCACATCCCTTCATCCCCTCCTCCCTTCTCCCATACTTCCTCCTTCATCCCATCATCCCTTCCTCCCTTCAGCCCCTCATCCCTCATCCATCCATCATCTTCAATGCACTTTCACGCGGCCTCAGCTGACACAAAGTGCTGGACGTCATCACTAGTTGTCATCATCCTCTTCATCATGGTGATTTCACACAGCCTCAGCTTACCTATGTGCTGACCATCGTCATCCTCGTCGTCACGGTGCTTTCACGCAGCCGCAGCCGTTACTACGTGCTGACCCTCATCATCTTCCTCTTCATCACAGTGCTTGTCGCAGCCACAGCTGTACCAAAGTGCTGACCATCGTCGTCATCATCATCATCATTATCTTCAAGGCGCTTTCACACGGCCACGGCTATATCGGCATGCTGTCAGTCATCATCCTCGTCATCGCCGTGCTCTCCCGCGGCCACTGCATCACGAAGTGTTGACCAGCCCAACACAAGCAATCAGATCTTCATCCCCTCATCCCTTCCTCCCTACAGCCCCTCTTCCCTCATCCATTCGTCATCTTCTGGGCACTTCACATGGCCTCGGCTGACACGAAGTGCTGAACTTTGTCGATCGTCCTCATCATCCTCATCGTCTTAGTGCTTTCACACAGCCACAGCCGTACCATGTGCTGACAGTCATCATCATCCTCGTCATCTCGGTGCTCTCACGCAGCCGCTGCGTCACAGAGTGTTGACCTGCCCAACGCAGGCAATCAGATCTTCGTCCCCTCGTCCCTTCCTCCCTACGGCCCCTCATCCCTCATCCCTCGTCCCTCATCCTTTCATAATTTCTGAGCGCTTGACACGGCCTCGGCTGACACGAGGTGCCGTACATTGTCAATCGTCATCCTCATCGTTTTAGTGCTTTCACACGGCCGCTGCCGTACCTACGTGCTGACCATTCATCATCATCCTCGTCATCTCTGTGCTTTCACGCTGCCACTGCTGTGACGAGGTGCTGACCATCGTCATCATTGTCTTCGAAGTGCCTTCACTCAGCCACAGCTGTAACGACGTGCTGTCCATCATCTTCGTTATCTTCATTGCGCTTTCGCACGGCCACGGCTGTAACGAAGTGCTGACCGTCTTCATCATTATCTTCAAAGCGCTTTCACACAGCCATGGCTGTTGCGAAGTGCTGACCATCATCATCGTCTTCAAAGCGCTTTCACGCAGCCACTGCTGTAACGAAGTGCTGACGTTCATCATCTTTATCTTCGAGGCGCTTTCACCCAGCCACAGCTGTTACGGAGTGCTGACCATCATCTTCCTCTTCATCGGTGTTCTCACGCAGCCGCGGCGTGGCTAAGTGTTGACCGTCGTCTTCATCGTCTTCTTCTTTGTCATCGTCGACATCTTCGTCATTTTCATAGTCATCGTCTTCATCATCGTCATCATCCTTTGTTCTTTCGGCTTAGCTCCTCGCTCCCCGTCCGCTTCTTCTCACAGCGGAGCAGTTTCTCACGCTTTCCACGTAGTTTGCCATCTTCCATAGTTCATCTCTCGACATCGTATCCCTCCGTCTGTTCGTTACCTATTCTCGCTCCACCCTCTGGATCCGTCTTTCTACCATCCGGACTTGCTTGTCCGACATGGAATTCATTTCCAGCTCACAAGCGTCTCAGTTCCGTTTTACTTCGGTTTCTTATGGGGTTCCTCGTCCTTGCGATCCTTTGGGGACTGAATGGTCGAAATCATCCACACTGATAACATTACAGTCGTGGACATGATTAACAAGGACCGTTCTCACTCTCTAGTTATCCTGCAGTTTATTCGCAAATTAACTCTAATCTCAGCCCAACATCAGTTCTTGCTCCGAGCCTACTTGGCATACATCCGCAACAACCTCAGTGACTTATTCCAAGCTCACACATGTCCTTGTTTTATTAATCCAGCGACTTTTGGGGTTCATCGTCGGGCTCGGGAAGGAAAACAAGTAAACCGTTCCCGAAGGCCAAACCCCACGCAAGAGTCTTCTCATCCCAAGCCCTTCAGCATTCTCCTCGGACAACATCCTTCAGCTCCACTCATCCCTTCATCCCCTCATCCCTACTTCCATATTCCCTTCATACTCATCCATACTTCCATCCTCTCCTACATTCATTCATCCCCTCATCCCTCCATCCCTTCCTATCATCCCTACTTCCACATTCCTTTCATCTACTCATCCCTACTTTCATCCTCTCCTACATTCATTCATCCCTCCATCCCTTCCTATCATTGCTACTTCCATATTCCCTTCATCTACTCATCCCTACATTCATCCTCTCCTACATTCATTCATCCCCTCATCCCTCCATCCCTACATCCCTTCCAATCATCCCTACTTCCATCTTCCCTTCATCTACTCATCCCTACTTCTCTCCTACATTCATTCATCCCTTCATCCCCTCATCCCTCCATCCCTTATCATCTTTCCTACATCCCCTTTCTTCCCTCAACCCTACAACCCTCATCCCTCATCTTTTCATCAATAAAAAACTTAAACTTGTGTTTTGTGGCGTGGTTCCTTGCTAATGAAATGGAGTTAATAAGTTAACTTAGGTTCGGGAGCAGGGCCACGCCCAAATCACGCCTCCAATTATCCCACGCAACCTACTTATACCTCGCTCACCTATTCATCTCATCTCAGTTCGTTACGTTTTGTCGACCCCAATCCCCCCTCTCCCTTCTTCCAAGTTTACTCTTCATCCATAACCATGCTTTGCTTTCTCTTGCTCAGGTTTCCGTCCGGGGGGGTTCATCGTCGGGCTCGGGAAGGAAAACAAGTAAACCGTTCCCGAAGGCCAAACCCCACGCAAGAGTCTTCTCATCCCAAGCCCTTCAGCATTCTCCTCGGACAACATCCTTCAGCTCCACTCATCCCTTCATCCCCTCATCCCTACTTCCATATTCCCTTCATACTCATCCATACTTCCATCCTCTCCTACATTCATTCATCCCCTCATCCCTCCATCCCTTCCTATCATCCCTACTTCCACATTCCTTTCATCTACTCATCCCTACTTTCATCCTCTCCTACATTCATTCATCCCTCCATCCCTTCCTATCATTGCTACTTCCATATTCCCTTCATCTACTCATCCCTACATTCATCCTCTCCTACATTCATTCATCCCCTCATCCCTCCATCCCTACATCCCTTCCAATCATCCCTACTTAGTCCATGGGCCAGACTGGAAGTCGGTACCACCGGAGGTGGCTAAGGCTGTCATACCATTTTTGAAAGCTTGAAATCTCACCTTTATGATAAGCTATGATAGCAATCACAGTTTTGTAGCTGTTACAAGTTATAGCGATTTTATGACAACAAAGTTGAGGATATTTAATGCCTATGTTGACTTTACTAAATCTTGTATATTTTACCAGAAATGTATATTTTCCAACAAAAAGTGTCTATAAATATGGCTATTAATATTGACAATGTAAATGTGAAAATCATTAGTTAAAACAAGTTCAAGGTCATTGTGAACATTCAAGGTCAAGTAAAAAATAAGTGTTTTTTTATTATTAAAATGGCTTTAAATGCACCAAATGTCTTTTTTCTAACTCAGAATATTCTCAGCTCTCAGAAAATATATAATATTCATATATGTGTACTGCAGCTATGATTCTATGTGTCTATCTCGTCATGTGGAGATAGCGAAAATGTTATTTTTCATAACATAGCATTATGTGCTATTTGTAAGCAAAAGGTGTTTTTATGATATGGCCAATTCCATTATGAAGAATTTTATAAAGTCTTCATAATGGAATTTGCCATATCATAAAATCACAGTGTCACTTGATAAAGGTCAAGGTCATAGTGTAAGGTCAATAAACAACAAATCTGTATTAATGGCAATTTTTTATTGCTTTCACCAGAATATCCTATGTAGTTCAAAAAATTAACATTTTTGTGATAGAGAACATTATATATTTTCAAAAATGTATAGAAGGAATGTTTTGAACAAAATTGTTAGTTTCATGTGCACAAAAAACAAATTTCACAAATCAGTGCCACTATGAGTGGGTAAGTGTCATTGATTGGTACAAGCTATTCGTCTTCATCGTCGTCATCAGAGTCAGACTGCTGTACTTCTGATTCTTCTTTGCTGGATTGGTTTTTGCAGTTCTGTAGCTTGCACATGTCTGTGCACTTCAAGCCATTGTTGAGACAGGTACACTCTGGTAGTTTGCATGAACGCACACATTTGCATGAGAGAAGCTGCAGCACGGCATCTGGGGCAGGTGAGCCACGCATCCACTGGATAGCCAACTTACCATCTTCGTCTGTTGTCCAACCACAGTCCTTTGGGCTTGGGACAAAGGGCTGGTTAACCAGACATCTCCTCCAAATGGCAGCTTGATAGTTTGCACGGAGAGAATGCATGAAGAGACAGTCTTCACAAGGAGGCAACTGACTTGACTCGACCTCTCCTCGATTTGCACAGAACAGCTGATATCGGAGCTTGTTTACTTCAGCAGTTTTAGTGGAAGCCATGTACATGTGACAAGTGATCTGTTGCAGCTTTTGAAACAGTTCTGCAGATAACTCCCAAGAACGTCCAAGTTCACTGAAGGCCACCTGTATGTCCTTGTCAGACTTCATCTGCTTAAAGGCCGTCATCTTTCCACGTCCAGCAAATGCACTGACTGTATCACAGCCTGTAAAGGCATGCATGCCAATCAAACCATCGCAGACACCACCTCCCAGTGCATGCCTGAGGCTGGTTATATCTATGAACCGTGTTCGGGTCTTTGTGCCACTCTTCAGGTAAATAGGACATGCGATACTCTCACTGACCCCCAGGCACAGAACCAAGACATCAGTATCCTCAGCAGTTATGACCACAGACTTGTAGCCAGATTGTGATGCATGAAGAGCATGGAGCAGGAGACGGGTGTCTGCTTCTTCCTGTGAGCACTTTAGCTCTGTGGACTCTTCCCATTTTTCATTGGTGATCTTGAAGCACAGTTGTTCACAGGTAACGTATAACACCTTGTCTTTCAGTTTTGCTCTGTGTTTTGGTTCCTTCCACTGCTCTACCAGGAACTTGATCAGACTTGCTTTGTTAGAAGGGCTGCAAAGTAGCTTCCTCCATTGTTTAATGTGGTGCCCTGGTGCAATGTTTTTGATTTGGATTCCTGAGTCTGCACCCCTGTTGACTCTTTCTGCATCTTTAATGGACGTCTCCTTGTAAACGTCAAACACGACATCGATGCGGCAGCTCTCTGTACCTTCATGGAGAACACTGGACAATGTCAGTTCTGCAAGCTGTGAGAAGGTTTTGTCATTTCCTTTCAGTTTCTGGACCAGACTCATCCCATCAATGACCGTTGCAGATGAACCTGGGATGACTTCTGCAGGAGAAACAATCTTCTCAAGCTCTCTGGCTAGGGCTGCTTTGTTGGTTTTACGTAAAGACCCATCTCCATTTGCAAGTGTCCATGGCAAAGGCCCAAGAGGATGAGCCAGTACTTCACTCATGTGCAGCTTTCTGCTTTCTGCAACAAGGATCATCTGGCCAAACAGCTTTCTGTCAGCTTTAAGGACTACTTCTCTGGATTGACTATGGCGAAGGGACTGCATTCTGATGTCTGAGAATGTTTTCAGTTTCTTCTTTGTCATTGTTTCATAGAACTTTGTGGATGGGGTATCTGCTTCCATGTGCTGTTGCTTGAAAGCTTGGTATGCCTTTTCCCCTATGTCATTGGCTTCAAGAAGGTCTTTGGCTACATTGTGCGGTGCAATAGTGGCAGTTGACAGGCTGACCAGCTCGCCTTGATCACAGTTGAAGGGATTCATCCAACTGACCTCCATCAGCTGAACAAGGGACTGGGTATCGGCCTCATCTCTTTGTATCCTAGGCAGCAGTAGGTCAGGATGTTTGAAGTCATGTTGGCCCACGTGTATCATGGTCCTCAATTGTCGCAGGTATCTGCTACGGTATTCAGCTGTGAGATAGTACTTGGCCACAGCTCCAGCTTTCAGGCTAAACCCCTTTGTTCCACCGGGCGTCTGGGTGTCTTTGTTGATAGTTTCTTCAATTGTCTGATCTACAGGAATATGTCCAAAGGGATTTTGGGGCCCGATCTGTACTGCAAAGCCACCTTTCATGAAGTAAGCATAAACATCTGGGTGTTCTATGGGAAGTTGTGACATTGTGGCATAGTAGTAGGTCAGGAAGCGTGCGTAGTTCACCTTGTCATAAGCAAAACACCATGGGATCATCTTTCGGATAGCTGCAAGGTGAAGCATCCAGTTTCCTTCTCTAGTAGCTCGAATGAGATCCAGCATGATTTCTGCCATATCTAGGTAAGACATCCAAAATGCTGACAGGCTCTGTGCATTCCTGAGGGACTCCAGGTATATGTGAAAGAGCTTCAAGGTGCGTGTGCATGATTCATCCTCAATCAACAGTTTGATGGATTCTTGAGAGACACTGCTGTGGAAGTCTCCAATGTTCTTCAGGGTTTCTTCCAGGTGATGGACATCTTCTGTATGGTTGTCCTGGAGCCAAGGAATGAAACCTTTCCATGCAAGCCGCATCAGTGCCTCGTACACAAGCTTGTGGACTCTAACTGCTCTGTTGTACTTGCGGCCTTCCATCAGCCCAGCCACTGATCCTTGTGCCATGACCCCAGATTCCACACACAGGTCGCTGAGCCCTGCATCTTGGAACCTCTTACCCATGATGGCCACACTATCTCAGCAGCTTTAGCAAATAGTGCTTGGTCAAACACACACACTATTTCCTTCAGTTGTAAGGACTGCATGATGCGAAGTGTTTGCTCCAGCACTTCATTCACAGTGGACATCTCTGTTGCAGAGACATTGATAGTAGGAAGATAGCCCACAGTATCCTGGGAAACAGTGATGTTGTTGCGAATCTAGATGTTGAAACCAGTCCAACTGCTGATGGTCTGGTTATCAGGGTCCGACATGCGAGTCAGGAGCCAGATATGGTTTAATACAGATTTGTTGTTTATTGACCTTACACTATGACCTTGACCTTTATCAAGTGACACTGTGATTTTATGATATGGCAAATTCCATTATGAAGACTTTATAAAATTCTTCATAATGGAATTGGCCATATCATAAAAACACCTTTTGCTTACAAATAGCACATAATGCTATGTTATGAAAAATAACATTTTCGCTATCTCCACATGACGAGATAGACACATAGAATCATAGCTGCAGTACACATATATGAATATTATATATTTTCTGAGAGCTGAGAATATTCTGAGTTAGAAAAAAGACATTTGGTGCATTTAAAGCCATTTTAATAATTAAAAAAACACTTATTTTTTACTTGACCTTGAATGTTCACAATGACCTTGAACTTGTTTTAACTAATGATTTTCACATTTACATTGTCAATATTAATAGCCATATTTATAGACACTTTTTGTTGGAAAATATACATTTCTGGTAAAATATACAAGATTTAGTAAAGTCAACATAGGCATTAAATATCCTCAACTTTGTTGTCATAAAATCGCTATAACTTGTAAAAGCTACAAAACTGTGATTGCTATCATAGCTTATTGTAAAGCTGAGATTTCAAGCGTTCAAAAAATGTATTGCAACCTTAGCCACCTTGAGTGGTACCCGTGTCCAAAAAATTGGGGTCTGGCCCATGGACTAACTTCCATCTTCCCTTCATCTACTCATCCCTACTTCTCTCCTACATTCATTCATCCCTTCATCCCCTCATCCCTCCATCCCTAATCATCTTTCCTACATCCCCTTTCTTCCCTCAACCCTACAACCCTCATCCCTCATCTTTTCATCAATAAAAAACTTAAACTTGTGTTTTGTGGCGTGGTTCCTTGCTAATGAAGTAGGAGTTGTACTTAATCTATTGTATTGATCTATTGTATTGATGTTTGGGGGAAAGCGTGTAAAACAATCACAAAGCCTATTTTTGTATTACAGAAAAGAGCTGTAAGAATTATCACTAGAAAGCATTACCGTCATCCATCAAGTACATTATTTTATCAACTAAAATTATTGAAGTTCCATGATTTGGTAGACTATAATATTTTATCAGTTATGTATAGAGCTCAAAATAATGCATTACCTTTAAATATCCAAATGCACTTTGTTAAAAGACAAAGTTGTTATAATCTTAAGGGAACAGAGTTGTTTGTAAAACCACAATTCAGAACCAGTTTGAAGGGACGTTCTACCTCAATCCAGGGAATTAGATTATGGAATGGCTTGGAGAATGTAGTTAAAAATGCCAAGTCAATGTTTACATTTAAAAAAATGATCAAAACAAATGTGTTAAAAAAATATATGTGAAATAACGTAATGTGTATTGTATTAGTTAGAAAATTAGAAAGAGTTAGTCATTTTGTACTGTTAGTTAGAAAATTAAAAAGAGTTAGTAATTTTGTACTGTTGGTTGAAGAATATTATTGTTTAACCTGACTGTTGGAAAAAGTTGGTTGAAGATTATTATTGTTTACATGGTTTGACTACTGTTGTTTAATCTGATTGTTGGAGATAAGGGGCAGATATAATAAGATTTATTCTTCTTTCTGCCACCTTTCATTTTTTTACATTTTGTACACTATCATTATGAGATTGCCTTGTATTGTTTCTTTTGTAAAAAAATGAACAAATTTAATAAACATAAACATAAACAAGTTATTTAACCCCAACCTGTGCAATGAGTTGCTTCTCATTTCTTAAACAACCATATTGAAAGACACATCGCGTGGTTGTGGAAAAGAGGTCAGTCTGTTTGAGAAAGGTCAAATCATTGGCATGCATCAAACATCTAAGGAGGTTGCAGAATCTACTAAAAATGGATTAAGACCTGTCCAACGCATTATTAAAAACTGGAAAGATAGTGGGGACCCATCGTCTTCCAGGAAGAAATGTGGCCAGAAAAAAATCCTGAATGATCGTGATCGGCGATCACTTAAACATTTGGTGAAATCAAATGGAAGCACTCAGGGCCATGGTTAATAGTGAACGTTAAGAGTATTCCCACATGTACAATGTGAAGGGAACTCAAGGGATTGTGACTGAACAGCTGTGTAGCCTTAATAAAACCACTAATCAGTGAGGCTAACTGGAAAAAAAGGCTTCAATTTGCTAGGGATTATAAAGATTGGACTCTGGAGCAATGGAAGAAGGTCATGTGGTCTGACGAATCCAGGTTTACCCTGTTCCAGAGTGATGGGTGCATCAGGGTAAGAATAGAGATAGGTGAAGTGATGCACCCATCATGCCTATACAGTAGTGCCTAGTCATCAATGTACAAAGATCTTGGTGAAAAATGAATGCAACACTGGATGGAAATAGATCTTGTGACATTGCAGAAGCTTATCGAAACAATGCCACAGCGAATGCATGCCGTAATCAAAGCTAAAGGCGGTCCAAAGAAATATTATTGTGTGACCTTTTTTTTTTGTTGGTGGCGACTATTGGTTTTTTGGGGGGCCAGGCAGTGTAATAGTTAATTAAATAAAACACCAAATTATTTTCTCAGTATCGCTAACATCATCTGAGTTATACAGTAATTATTATTTTTTTTTTTTTTAATGCATAGTCATCTTGACTGGGGTAACACCAAAAAGCTAATCAGTTGTAAAAGTACATCCATTGATAGCTTTCTGAGCATTTAGTTAAAATTTGTCTTGCATATATAATATATTTTGCAGACAGACACAAATATTATCATCTGCCTTTTTATTTTTTGGCTGTGGGCAACAATGATTATTGCACACTGATGTCAATGCTCTAGATTTACGTTTGCTTGGCAGAAACAATCTCTGGATGTGCAGTTGATGCTTCCCATGCTTCATACTGATCCTTTGATCATTTGATAATTGATTTGTGACAGGCATGGCAGCGCTAACAGTCAGAGTCAGATGAAAAGTATGCACACTTGCTGTAAAACTTCCAAAAATTTAACTGTTTGGATTAAAATCAAGCAAAAATGATATTCCACAATGTTTATATATATAAAAAAAAGACAATCCCACCCCTCCTGATCTGTTTCTGGTTGCTATATACACAGTGTGATGCATTCAGTATTTAGACGTTAAAACCCAGTTTTTATTTTATTTTATTTAAAGCAAACAATCACCTGTTTCCATGACGGTGGCAGCAAAATTGGCCCTAAATTCAACTTTCACATTCTGACTGACATTCCTATTTTCTGGTCCAAACTTAATATTACCCCATTCTTATTTATTTACTTATTTATTGTATAAATAAAGGGTACTGTTTATGGGTGGCAGTGATGCGTCATCTATTGAAGAGTGAAAAGGGACCAAAGGGTTGGGGAAAGCACCAACAGTCTAGTTTAGTGGCCTCCTGTGGCCTTTAAAAATCCCCGCCTGCAGACGCCCTCCCTGCATGTCCATTCAGTGTCTGAGAGATGGTTTGATAATTTCTTTGTTTATGTTGTGTACATTTTCTATAAAAAAAGCACTTTGTTGTGAACCTGTATTGTTAGATGCACATTATAAATACATTTGACATGTCTGAGTTGTGTTTACACACGTACACACTTTCACAGTACAGTCGAACCATGAACAGCAAATTGTTCACACAGAAAGGTTTCCATTCACTGGTCCTTGTTAAAATACGAATTATGCA
This sequence comes from Garcialebias charrua, assembly GCA_038048925.1. Taxonomy (NCBI): domain Eukaryota; kingdom Metazoa; phylum Chordata; class Actinopteri; order Cyprinodontiformes; family Rivulidae; genus Garcialebias; species Garcialebias charrua. Next base: position 13,446 of record JBBPBX010011590.1, on the reverse strand, counting down.
TTTTTCTTTGATGTTGTTCATAAGGTTGCATTGATTAAAAAGTAATACAGTCAGCTGAATAAACAGAAAAGTGAAATTTTCCACCTTGTAAAACTTGTGGAAACTTATTGTTGGATCCTGAAAAAGTGTTTGACATTACTCAGGCTTAAATTTCCAGAAGGGCTGTGTCATTTAGATATTTTTTTTATGGTGTTAACTTTGCTTTATTTATATGATGATTTCATGTTATTAAAATATTCATAAGCAACATTTGTTAAGATTTTTCAAGCCAAAAACCTACTGAACATCATGTCACAGTAAAAATTAATTCAAGAGTTGTCCATCAAAGTTGTGAGAACAAGCACACAAATGTAAACCTTTAGGGCAAGAGTTCTCAAACTTTTTGGGTGCAGGGACCCCTTACAGGGGAGAAATGTTTTCAGGGACCCCCTCAAAACCCTCGTGTTTATTAACAAATTTTCTTCAGTTTGTTTCTTTAATGCAATGGAAATATTTGCGTAACATAAATACTGTACCTGTTATTTTAATAGTGTTAATACAATTTTTATACTTTTAAACGAGATATTTTTCATTCAAAACACATTTAAATAAAATTTTAATATCAACTTCCAAAAATTACAGTTTTGAGAAAATTAACAGAATCAAAAAACACTAAAACTTTACCTATTCACACAATGAACATAATAAATGATGTTCAGCAGAGAAAAGGCCACGGAGGGTTGGAGTCGCACTGGGATGCTCACGGGTCAGCATGCGTTTATATTCAAATCCATCCCAAGTCTCCTTCAGGCTTCCCCAGAGAACAATTTAGCAAGGAAAGGCAAAACTATGCCACCCGATGTACAAGTAGTTCAGTGACCTCCGACCTTTGTGACATCCTCGTATATCTGTCAAGACGTGATCTGTTTCACCACAGAAGGAAGTTCTAGTTTAGGTTATTTTATTGTGTTGATAAATGCTCACACTTTTCTTTTACGTTTGATAAAAACTAAACTTATTGATGAAACCAAGATTGTTTTATTTGATTTTGACATGTTTAAAACATTAATTGTGTTTATTATTAATTGCAATTACAAAGTATTAATGTGAAATCATGTGAAATGTTGTACGTTTTAACATATTTTCTCTGCTTTCTTCAACACCACCACCCACACGCAAACACACACACACATTAAGAGACGCCACTGTGTAAAATTCTGGGGCAGAAGAAGCTTTGCACATCAGAGGGGAGTCTAAAGAATTTAAAACTTCCCAAAACATCTTGGAGCTAAGTCACAAAAGGCAAAGAAACATTTTTTTGTTAAAGCCAAGAGGTAATTTACATAATATTAAACCTATTATGACTTGGGTCGTATGGATTTGTGTGTGCAAGTGTGAGATTCTAATGAATCTGTCTTAAATTGTAAACTGTCCAGACAGCCTGCCGTGATTGGAGGAAAGAGACAGAGGAGCTGAATGAAGACTGGCTGACTGACAATAGAGTGAGCTGTGGAAGAGACGATGGCTTCCATCCATTCTGTGCATCCCAACCAGCCACACCTAACCCACTGTGCCGCATCAACCGTTCATTTGTTTGTAAATACAGGTAGTCCTCGACTTACGGCGGTCTCGACCTACGGCAATCCGACTTTACGAACGCATCATATTAATAAAAATATGGGAATAAAATTATGTGTTTAAATGTTCTTGATTTCATGTGTACAGCACTTTGTTGCAGCTGTGGTTGTTTTAAATGGCTTTATAAATAAAGTATTATTATTTTTTTTTTAAGCAGATTTACGAAGTTTGCGGCAGTTTCCGCCAGTTTTTGGCAGTCAGTTTTTGGCAGTGCCCGCCAGTTTAGCCAGTTAGCTCCGGCCCCGACAGCCGGCTTCGGACGGACCGTGTCCAATCAGAGGTTGCTGCGCTCGGATACATGAGCTGGGAGCTGAACGGCGGTTTTGCGGAGGGATGGATGGACGAAGGAAAACGACGCTGTGGACCGCGTGAAGCAGCAGACAGCAAGCTGGGCTGGAGGAGCAACGAGATAACATGCTAACAAGCCTAGCTGTAGGATGGACGGGTGGATGCTAACGCCCCACCGGGGACACGGAGCAGACGGGTGGCGGAGCTCACCTCGATGTCCGCCTGGCAGCCTCAGATGTTGGATGGACACCGAGCTAACATGCTAAAACGCGGTGAAACAGCTGCGGCTGCCATTTGGAGCGGCTAAAATGCTAAAGCACGCAGCCATTTGGAGGGGCTAAAATGCTAACGTGCACAGCCTTTTGGACGGACACCGCGGACAAACGGCTCCCAGTAAGTTATTCACTCTTTTTCCCTTCATTATGTATGGAGTAGTGCATTAACAGAATACCCGAGTTTTCGACAGATCGAGTGCTTTGACTTCTATCGAGGCTTTTTTGTCCACCTCGAGTACCCGTAGTGACGTCATCACGTCACATTTCACAGCGCGCGAGGTAGCTTTTAGCTTTTAGTAGACGCCACAAAATGGATTCCTTTGTGCGCACGGATGTAAATGGAGCAGGCAGTCTTGTCAAAAAGGTAAAACAGTTTTTAATTTATAAAATGCGCTATTTCCTGTTGATTTTCTGTTCTCTGACCACCGTAGATTGTGACTGGCAGCAGGTGGCGGTGTTGCATTGCAGGCCACATATATAACACGGCAGCTTCCTCTCTCGTTTCACAAACAAAAGCAACATATTAATCTCTCTAGACCTATTAAAAAAACCTATAAACACATTAATCTCTAAAAGTAAACCTAAATTGCACAGCACTTCAGGCTGTGGTGCGGTGTTGCCCCATTTGTTTTTCAGTTTCGGTTTCAGCGCCGCACGGTATACTTTCACTTTTAATATTAATAATAATAACTAATAGTTTTGTTTTTCCTGTGACTTATCTGCAGTATGATAAATGATAGGAGCATAATAAATGCTCCCAATGTTTTGTTGGTCTTTTTTTTCTTTTTGTAAAGACGGTTTTTATGCATTTATATTTATTTATTTATTTTGCATCATAAGACACTGTGACGTCATCGGCTACTCGAGCGTCGTTCGAGTTTTTTTATGTTAATGTCGAGGTTAAAAATTATGTACTCGTTCAACCCCTAGTATGGAGTTAACATGCTATCAGTCCTTCCTGTAAACAGTTTGGACCACGTGAAGCAGCACGAAGCTGCAGAGCTGCAACGAGCTAACACGCAAAAAGACGGAGACAGGCTTGACCAGCTCATAGTAAGAAATTATCTTTTTATTTTGTCTCCAAATGTACTGTATGTGTTTTTGGATAATTATGTAGGGTACTGTGTTAGGATAGGCGAAGTGCTTGGTAACTGTTTTGTACCGTACATGTACTGTACGTGTATAAGTGGCGGCTTGTGTGTTTTCCGACTTAGGGCAATTTTCGACATGCGAAACGGCCGTAGGAACGGAACTCGTTCGTAAGTCGAGGACCACCTGTAGCTTTGAGAGGAGTTTACAGGGGTTAGCTGCCGTTTATTTTAAGATATTTTTCTCCAGTTTTTGTTAGACTATGTAGGTAAGAGAGCTGTGTTTTTAAATGTAATTTTGTTGGGTAAGAGAAATAATAATGAGATCATTTATGTTTTGTCATGTTTTCCGGGACTCACCCTGAAGTCGGTAAAACTCAATTTTGTAAATGGCTTTTTCTACAAAATACAATCCCGTCTCTGTGGCTGCAGGAGCTGTGCAAAAGTTGGAATCACCATTTATGTTACAGTATGTCCTGGCTTCTAGACGGGGCGCAGCAAAATCTTTTGTCACTGCAAGACTTGTTTCATGACTTTGAGATAAGCCTGGGACTGCTGATCGCCCACCGATTCTCATCAGGTGCCTATCTGCTGACCTCGTCACCTTGGACAAGTGATTGACACAACCATGGATCCACGAGCTGTGTTCTGCGTGGAGTCTTGTAGATTTTTTAAAATTGTTCTTAATTTTTTTATTATTTTTGAGTAACTATTATTGTATTAAATTTCAAAGACACTAGATCTCCTCATTTGGGTTAGATATTTGTTTGTTACGGTAAAGACCCAACAAAGTCCAGTCAGGTCACTTGGACGGTTTCTTAATTTGTCGAGATGTTTCATCTTTCATCCAAAGGACTTCATCAGTCCGAGGAGCCACAACAAACTCAGTCCCACAAGCAGCAAACCCACATAGTGGACCAACCAGTTTGATGGTGATAAGATGGTTTCTGGGGCTTACGCTCTCCCTCGTTGACTCCTCTGAGACAGCCATAGCTAAAAGGGTTCAAAACATCAAAGTTCATGTGCAATAATCCAGGTAGAAAATTCAACAAAGTTCAGTCAGAATCTGTGTATGGTTCGTTCTTTGGTTTTTCGTTTCAATACAAAATTGAAAATACAAAACAAGCATTTGTTTATTCGTTTTTTCGTTTTTAAAACGAACCACCTCAACTGGCTCCTGTCAATGTGGAGGAGCAACGGTTCTAAAACGAGTCTCTCCCAGATTACTGAACTTCTCACCCTATCTCTAAGGGAGAGTCCAGTTACCCTGCAGAGGAAACTCATTTCAGCTGCCTGTATCTGTGTTCTCATTCTTTTGGTCACTACCCAGAGTTCGTGACCATAGATGAGGATAGGAACTGGCTGCTAAACAGAGAGCTTTGCCTTACGGTTCAGCTCCATCTTCACCACAATGGACCGGCACAGAGTTCACAATACTGTAGATGCTACACCAATCCGTCTGTCAATCTCACTGTCATGAACAAAATCACAAGATACTTGAACTCCTCCACTTGAGGGAGAACCTCACCCTGGACCCAAAGAGCGCAATCCATTCTTTTCTGACCGAGAGCCATGGCCTCAGATTTGGAGTTGCTGATTCTCATCCCAGTCACTTCACACTTGACTGGAAGGACAAAATGTCTCAACAAAAATAGAATAAACCATCCAGATGACCTGACTGAACTTTGAACTTTGTTGGATGTTTCATCTGGATTACTGAGCATGAACTTTGATGTTTTGAACCAATTTGGCTATTGGCTCCCTCAGACGAGTCGGCAAGGGAGAGAGCGGGCCCCAGAAACCATCTTATCACCAACAAACTGGTTGGTCCACTATGGGAGTGTCCTGCTTGTGGGACTCAGTTCATTTGTGGCTCCTCAGACTGATGAAGTCCTTTGGATGAAGGACAAAACATCTCAACAACAAAAAAAGAGAAACCATCCAGATGACCTGACTGAACTTTGTTTTGTTTTTTTTACCTGGATTATTGAGCCTGAACTTTGATGTTATGGTAAAGACTATTCAGTAATTAATTACTTCTTTATCCACAGTATTCTTGGGGGTGTCACTGTAGAAGCGAATGTGCATTGAACTTCCTGTCCGACACCGGAAGTGCCTGTATTCCATAGGCGGAGTATGGATCGCGGGTGTTTTTGAAAGTTATTTTCATTCATTTTATCGGAGCAAACACAGCTTTTGTTTAAACGGAACGTTTACTGAAATGTCCTACCGGGGTTCAGGTACCTGCTGTGCTGTTCGCGGCTGCACCAACAACCGGACCAAGCTAAATCTTTGGCTAAAACAACAGTGTTTTCAACACGGACCCAAAACAAAGAAAGAGTGTTCCTGCATCCTACTCTATGGCTGTGTCTGCGCGATCAGGTAACATCTGTAATTTCTTTTTATTCAGGGAGGGTTTATTAATGAGAGTTTTGGATGATTTACTGTCTTAAAATGATATATGTCAGGCGCGACCGGTATCTTTAGCCGAGATAGCTGCTAATAAACCTTAGCCGAGAGGCCGGAGCAAACGCGTTCGCTATTTATGTAGTTTTAAATTATGTCTGCGCGATCAGGTAACATATTTTTATTCGGGGAGGGTTTATTAATGAGAGTTTTGGAAGATTTACTGTCTTAAAACGATAGATCTCAGACGCGACCGGTATCTTTAGCCGAGATAGCTGCTAACAAACCTTAGCCGAGAGGCCGGAGCAAACGCGTTCGCTATTTATGTATTTTTAAATTATGTCTGCGCGATCAGGTAACATCTTTTTAGTCGGGGAGGGTTTATTAATGAGAGTTTTGGAAGATTTACTGTCTTAAAACGATAGATCTCAGACGCGACTGGTATCTTTAGCCGAGATAGCTGCTAATAAACCTTAGCCGAGAGGCCGGAGCAAACGCGTTATTTTTAAATTATGTCTGCGCGATCAGGTAACATCTGTAATTTCTTTTTATTTGTCCCTCCTCTTTTAACAAAACGAGTGGTGTTCCCACATTTTTAATGAACTAAAACAACAAAGTTTGGACTGTCTTCAACTGTATTACTCGCATGTAAACAAACGGTGTTTCCGGTCAACCGGAAGTCGTGTGCACATTTCGCGCAAAGCATCATGGGACGTAGGAATACTGTGGATAGTTTTGATTATTAAAAGTTGAATAAATGGATCGACCAGTTATTTGTCAGTAAACTGGCATCATGCCCCAATTTTAACGAGAGCATATGTAAGTATAAGGTAAGCACCACCCTTTTTTCTTCTTTACTCACATCTACAAGTTTTGATTCATTCAACCAAACAGATAAGTCACATTGAGCCTCGAAGACTCATTTACAAGTGAGACCTCTTTGTCAGAGGAATGGAAAGTGTTAATGTCTGACGGGAAACTGATGCAAAGTGAAAATTAAACTTTTTACTTTACAAAAATTAAAGGTCAGTGAAGAATGTGAGTATATTGTTGCAGAGATACTTTCTAGCCATTATACAGGGGGCGGCCCCAACCAGGTGTGTTGTCGGACCAGCTGTGTGTCATTCAGTCATGGGTCATGACTTTTACTTTATGTTATCGGCTGCCCTGTTCTCACTGAAAGAGCCTTTGTGCATGTAGGTTATGTGGCATCTAACACACAGGATAGGAGGTCTGTGATACCTCATGTGATGCCTCTAAAAGGTTCAGCAGTACTCTACCTATTTTCCAGATATTTCATTTAGGATGCTTTAAAAAAAAAAGTTATTAAAAGAAATTCCGCCACCATTCATCCCAGCAGAAAATCTGCAGGGATTTCTGGGATGAGCTCTGAAGCTTTTCTCTGTTGTGACTGGCAGACACATTTAGTCCATAACAACATCCTATATCAGTGAGATAAGTTTTTGGGCTTGCACACACAGTTTTAAAAGTGGCACCAGAAGTGAAACCTATGGCTGCTTTGCAAATCTTCAGGAAAAGAGACCAGGCCCAGCTAATGTCAGAGGAATGGAAAGTGTTGATGTCTGACAGGAAACTGATGCAAACTGACTTTTCTTCACTGTTTTGGAACATCACCGAGGTTTGATGTGATAAACGTCACAAAACAACATATTTTCACGTCAAAAGTCTCTGCTTTGATGCTATAATAATTCCAACAGACACTCACTGACCAGCTGTCTTTTACAGCCAAACATACTGTCCACTGACCAGCTGCGTTTTAATAGATGGAGCTTTGGAGTATTATAGATGAAAGAGCCGTTGGTATGTTTTCCATTCACACTCTCAGCCTGTTCCAGGATCTGAACTGATGACGACCTTACAGTTAACAGGTCTATCTCTAAACTTCACACCACTGCTACCATGTTCGGGTCAGTCCACAACAGTAAAACCAGATGACTTCACTCCCAGTTCTGCAGTAACATCTGCACACTTCTGGTTCGCATCCCGTCACAAATAAGTTGTTCAGATATTTCTGAAACCTTGACAAGTGGGATTACTCTACATTTAAATTATAACCTTAAAGTTTCAATATACTCTTAATATTATACAAGGCACAGAACTTCACATTACCCTCAAATATCCAAACGTTTTTTGTTAAAAGACAAAGTACTTACAATCTTAAGGGTACATGTACTGATATTTTTGTTATGCCACAACATAGAACTTGTCTAAAGAGTAGGTCTACTATAATTTATGGAATAGGTCTATGGAATGGTTTAGAGAACGATATGAAAGTTGCAAAAACTATGACTTTATTTTAAAAAAAAAATGAATAAAATTAGGTTTTTGGAAAAATATAAATACATTTGTTTGTTTCAAAATTTATCAATGGTTAAAGTATGATGAGTTATTTATTGTGTAATTTTTTTGTGGATTATTGTTGTTTGAATTGATTGTTTGAATTATTTTTGTTAAAAAAAGTGGCAGACATAATAAGATTTTATCTTCTTCTGCTTCATTTCATGTAATGTTTGATTTTTTATTTGCATGGAATTGTAAATAGTTTTTTATGTTGTTTTAAATTTGAACTTTGAAATGAATAAAGAATATAAATAAATAAATAAATAAATAAATAAATAACCTACAGTTGAGCAGTTTGTTTTAGGAATGTTCTCCTAACGCTGTAAAGTGTGGACTTTTGTAATGGTAGTATTTATTGACTGTGGTTAAACACCTGTGGGAGCTTTTGTTACATCTGGTCACATCTTCTGGTGTCTGTGTCCCGCTCAGGAGTCCACACAGCATATTTAACATCACACCTACAAAATGAGGCCCTAAGAGACAGAAACATGTGAAACACATACGAAGATTTCACTTTGCCCTGTCCTCTAATAAAGCGAGCTCACGATCTGGGCTTCAAAACTGCGAAGAGAAAAACTGAACCTCTCAAGGGTCAGTTAAGGAAGTCCAGTCTAATATACTTTGAAGTTTTACCCTAATAACCAATCTGAGGATAAAATGTTAGCTGCTTGTTTGTAATCCACAATGGACCACAACTCCGGAGGTTGTGTGAACAATCAGGTTTGTCCTTAGCCTGCTCACATTACTTGTTTTATATGAACCGACAGTTTTGGCACCATTAACATTCATTTATCTTGGCTTTAAACCAAATGTACCTCAAAACTATAACACTAAGTGATTCAGATTGGTATAATGTTTAAAAATTAATCAAATTTTCCAAACTATAAATGTTGGATTTTAAAGATTCCATTGCCACTGCAAAAAATGAGATTTAGTGCTTCAGCGATGTTTGCTTGATGGAAAACTTCCTAAAGCATCCAAGAAAAAAAAAAAGATGATCTTCTCTGTCACCTGAAAGTTTCAGATGTGTGAGAAAACCTTTACAGACGGCACAGCATATGGAGAATTTAACAATACACTGAGAATAATGGTAAACACAGCGAGGAAGATGAGAGAAAGCAGAGCCCGTGTTTGGTCTCGGACCTTGGCGGCGAGTTATGATGTGTGTTTGAGAAATGTTGGCAGATTAGCCTGAACTCTGCTGTTGGCGGTTCCGTTGCTCTTAAAAGCTCAGGGTTTTTAATAACCAAAGGTGCTCTAAAGCCTAAAGTAAATTTTGGAGCGTTCTAAAATTTAGGTTTAATGAAAAAAGGTTAAAGCATGGATACATTCAAGTGGTTTGAGTTGTTTTACAAATAAAAAAATAAAAAATTTTCAAGGACACAAATGAGAGAATTTCCAAGATGGCTGTGAATCTGCAACATTTACACGTCCTACTCACCAAACCAAACCAAACCAAATAAATAAACATAATTATTTTGTTGTGTTTTTTTTTTGGGCTCTAAAATGGCTGTTTGAAATCTCTGAGATTCAGACAATGGAAGTTAGAGTTCATAAGTACCGTACACACACAACATTTACCTGTTGTCACATGCTAGAAGAATAAATATAAATCATCCTGTAATTGACAAAAAATTAGAAAAAGTAATTGAATAAGTTAGTTCAAATCTAAATACTGTATAGATAAATGCTGCTTCTATTTTGTGAAATTATTCATCTATTCTTAAAAGACCTGCTCAAAGCTCGAAATGTTCAGTTTGTCATAAAAACTGTACTCACTTTAATGTCAAATGTATTACCTAATCATATTTACTCTAACACAACGACAACACTTGAACTGTGCAAATTTGTAATTTTTCACAAATCTAAACTCAATGGTGTTGAATTTAAACTTTTTTCACTAACTAAAACAGGCATTAACAAATAAAACACTGCTGCTGTTGAATATGATCTTTTTGGATTTCTTCCAGTACTATATGTGACAATTCATTCATTCATTCAACCTTTATTAAACAGATAAATCACATTGAGCCTCGAAGACTCCTTTACAAGTGAAACCTGTTCGAACAGACAATAAAAAGTGGTGAAAAGTGACACATAGGGTTTGGAGACAAAAAAATCCTAACATGCTCTTAATCTTTGGCTGAAGGTTAACAGCATGATGATGAAAAAAAACCTTGCACAATCCTAAATGCCAGTCAATCTTAATTTTCCATGTCAGTCATTAGAAGCACTGGGCTCTGTAGTGTCGTTTCAGTCAGACCTAAACAACTTCGTATGAGTTGCAGACATAAGTATGAGTCACAAAAAATGCACAAAATAACTGTAAATATTACAAAAATCACAAAAAACGCTGAAATAAATATTAACAAGTTGCCACAGTTGTTTGATTAGAATACGGTTGACAAATTTCTGTTAAAACGTCTAATGGTTTTCCTTAAGTGTTTGTGAATTCTCTAAGGGGACACCCACAAATGAGAATGAAGTTTGCAGTGGATGGGATGAAAAGTTGCAAGGTTGGTAATGGTGTGCTGATGTCACATTGTGCGATGTCAGATGCAATGAGCATGATTTATGCTCTACTATGCACTTGATTTATTACAGTAGTTCTGGAAGTCAGCCCACCTGTAGAGCAATGGACCTCTGTTGTTTTAAACTGTGTGTTTGTGTGACCCATTGTCCTCGTAACACTCTTTGTTTTACTTCATTAATCTCTTGTTGGATTAGAGATTCAGTTTGTAAACACTGAGTTAATTGTTGATTCATAGCTTGGTTGTTGGCTGCTGCATGTCGTGCATCCTGAAGCAGAGCAGATGTTTGATATTCTCTGCTCCAGTCTTTGCACAGCTGGTTCCAGTAGCTGACTTCTTGTCTGCTTGTCCTGGTAGCCGCCCTGGGATTCTGTTTTGCAGCTCTTTAGCTCAGTTAAGCTAACAGAACTTTATTATTTTTTATATATACAGGTTGTCTCCGACTTACGACGGCCTCGACTTACGACGTTTCGTGGTTACGACACGCATCTCCATAAATTTTTAATTTATATATTTTGAATGTTTTTATTTTGTAGCCGATTAACGCAGTTTCCGGCAGTTTCCGATTTCCCGTTTTGCTAGCTGTGGAGGCTACAGCTGCCTGTACTCTCTAAAAAAGCTACGGTATGTCTGGTCCTCTGGACATTCAAAAAACTAAACTAAACAAAACTTGTTGGAGCAAGCTGGACAGATAGAAACAGGCGGCAGCTGTGGAAAAGTAGCTGATTTATGGACTGCGGTTTTACAACGTAAACGAATGGAGAATCCGGAGGAGGGAGGGAGAAACGGAGGAAATGGCTTCACCAGCAGTCCAGAGTGGGAAATTAACTATTTTTTTCCTTCATTATGGCTCTCAAATGTATGTGTTTTTGATAATTATGTAGGGTACTGTGTTAGGATAGGCTAAGTGCTTGGTAAAATACAGTACTGTACGTATAAGGTGCAGTTTGGACGTATGTTTCGAGTTACGTCGAAATTCGCTTTACGATGCCACATAGGAACGGAACTCCATCGCAAGTCGGGGACTACCTGTATATACATTACATTCATCTGAGCTGATGTACAAAGTAAAAAGCAGCTACCGGTAATCAACATTCCAATGAGGAGGCTACTGCTCTTTTTAGACATTTTCTTTGTGGATGTTCGTTTGCACATTTTGCAGTGTGATCAAATGACAACACAAGTTGGTGCTTAGCACAAAATGTTAGTAAACTTTTAAAGGTTTCCACAAGTGTCATTGTTGGCAGGTCAAATTCAAATGTTTTAAACCAGTTTTATTGCTTTACCTCTCCTTTAGCGTTTAAAAATGTGGATCTGAACACTTTTAGAACAAAACTGAACAATTCTTTCAAGTTCACAACACAACTTTTTTAAATCATCGACTTATTGATTTATTGTGTGAACGTTTATGAAGCAATCTCACTATTGTGATCCATTTTTCTTCTGTAAGGTTTTCAGCATCTTTCTCGTTCCACAATTTTTGTCGTTCAGCTCGTTCAGGATAATCCTGCTATAACTTTTGGTATTGGTGCAACTTTAGCTTTTTAAAATATTTAGACTTTTCTGCCATTTTTCCCCCGCTCGAATGAATTGAGCTCATTTTACATCTTACAAATCTTTAGATCTGTTTACAACCTTTTACTGCTCCTTTCACATTTTGTTCTGGTTCAGCTTCTTTTAGCTTCCTTGTGCAGATGTAAATATATTTTCAGCTACTTTCAGCTAATTTAAATTTTTGTTTCATCTGTTTTGTGCTCCTTTCAAATTATTTCTGCCAACTACAACATTTTTGTGCCTCTTCAAACCTTATTTCTGTTAATTTCAGCTTGTCATAATAATAATAATAATAATAATCATTTTATTTAAAAGCGCCTTTCAGGACCCAAGGACACTTAACAAACCAACACAGTGTAATACAGAGCAAACATTATCAGCGACAAATTGAAATATAAAATACATAAAGGATATAAAATGGAAGATAAAAATACATTTAGTAAAGTTAGTGATAAGCTAGTCTAAAGAGATGGGTTTTCAGGGCAGTCTTGAACAGAGAAAGGGAGGTGGTGTTTCGAAGGTCTGGCGGTAGAGCGTTCCAGAGGTGAGGGGCAGAGCAGGTGAAGGCCCTGCTCCCCATGGTGGAGAGGCGGGCAGAGGGTACATGGAGATGTAGTGAAGAGGAGGATCTGAGAGAGCGTGATGGGATGGAGATTTGTAGGAGGTCAGATAGATAAGGAGGGGCAAGGTTGTGGATAGATTTGAACGTGAGGAGTAGAATTTTGAAGATGATGCGTGATTTAACCGGGAGCCAGTGGAGCTGCTGCAGGACAGGAGTGATGTGGTTATAGTAGGAGGTTTGAGTGATGACACGGGCAGCTGAGTTCTGGACCATCTGTAACTTGTGGAGAGATTTGTTGGGGAGGCCGTAGAGAAGGGAGTTGCAGTAGTCAATACGGGAAGTCACAAGACTGTGCACCAGGATGGCTGTGGAGCGGGGTGTGAGAGAAGGACGGAGACGGTTAATATTACGGAGGTGGAAATAGGCAGACCGAGTAATATTGTTGATGTGTGAAGTGAAGGAGAGAGTGGTGTCGAGGATGACACCGAGGCTCTTGACCTGAGGGGAGGGGGATAGCAGAGAGTTGTTAAGGGGGACGAGAAGATGTTCTGATTTTGAAATAGAGTTTTTGGTACCGACGAGAATGACTTCTGTTTTGTTGCTGTTTAGTTGAAGGAAATTGTTAGAAAACCAGTGATTTAGCTCATTGAGACAGTCGGTGAGGATGGGAGGGTGGGTGGAGTTAGGTTTTGATGACAAGTAGAGCTGCGTGTCATCAGCATAGCAGTGGAAATGGACGCCGTGTTTGCGGAAGATGTGGCCTA
>JBBPBX010011589.1:40846-55642 GCA_038048925.1 Garcialebias charrua | reverse complement strand
TTAATAGCTGGTGAAGGTTCTCAGTCATCCAGGACATGGTAAATTCAAAAAAGTTCAAGAAAAAATAAAAAAGCATAAAGTATAATAACACACAGAGGGCTGTGGTAGCTCAGTGGTCTGTGGTTGTGCCAGGAAGGGCATCCAGCGTAAAAACAATTGCCAAGTCTTCGTGCGACTTAGTTCGCTGTGGTGACCCCTGACGTTGAGAGAAGCCAAAAAAAAAAAAAAGTATAATAAATAAAGTCCAGTTGTTTTTGTCTTGAACTTTTTTTAAATTACGGTAGTCATTATAGCCACGTTTACCTACTACGACACAACAGCATGCCATACTGCTACTACTACCGTACTCTGCTGCTTTCGGGTGGCTAAAAATGGTATTGCTCAAATTTTGTTTTCAGTCATAATGAATGAAAACGGTCATATCTCAACCAAAAATTGGTTTATAAATATGGGGGAAAAAATCCACAAATACGTCACTTCAGCCTATAAGTCGCAGGGGCATGCAAATTATGCATAAAACAGCGACTTATAGGCCGAAAAATATGTTAAGTTGAAAAATGCTGTTTCGTATTCATACCACATACTTTTGCAATATATTGCTACTCTTGGCCCAACTTGTTTGAAATGTGTTGCTGCCATCATGTAAACATCTGATATGTTCCACTGTGAATAAAATACAACTTTGTGAGATTTGCAATTTGTTGCACTCTGTTTATATTTTGCACAACAACCCTACTTTTGTTTGATTGTTCTCTCAAAGTTTAGTAGATATGCAGTTAACAACATTTGTACCAAAACAACTGGCATCTGTAGCACACAATGTGAAATGAAGCAATGTGCAGACAGACCTGGGAAGCATCCCAGTCTTAATGATATGAAACTTGTCCTCTACTTCCTGCCAGTGAGGTTGTCTGTTACCCTCCTTACCGCTTGTGGCTGCTGCTGCTGAAGCTGCCTGATGGTTTTCCTGGCCTGCTCCAGCTGAGCACTGGCCTCCTCGGACTGCAGTTTGACTGTGGCTAGCTCCCGCTTGACCAGGTAGTTTTCCTCCGCCTCTTGAGCTCTGGTTACTTGTCCCTTTGGACATAAGCAACCGAGGAGGAGTGGAGTAAGCACGACAGAATGTGAAACTAACAGGCGGAATGGGCGTGCAAATCACAAAAGTAAGAAGACTTTTCTAACATGACATGCTTGTTTTAACATTAGCAACTGTGATTTAGGTTATTATTTAGTTCTCTGATATAATTAGGTTCTTTTTTTTTGCCATATTGTGACATTCCTTGCATTTATTCAACAATATTGTCAAATTTTATAATCTGGCATGTTTTTTAAAAATTAGAATAATTAGATTTTGCATCATTACTGTCCATAATTGTCCTAATCATAAGCATGCAATGAAATAAAAGAAAGAGTAAGAGAGTAAATTGAAGTTGCAACTAATAAAGGTAAGGAGAAAACAAAGAATACAGTATACCTGAATCAATCTATCTGCCAAGGAAGCACTTTCCTACAAAACAGAAATACGAACAGAGACAGGAGAGAGAGAATCCAAAGGACAGTTTAAAGCACATAAAAGAAAAAAACAAACAAACAAACAACTGATTGTTTAAACAAAGCAATACAATGTTCATTTTCCCCCCAGAAACCATACTCTACAACGATGTTCACATTCAGAGGTAAAAAAAAGAACATTGCATGCTGGTTTGGTGAGAAGCTGGTGACAAAGTGAAGAAATGAGCGGTGCTGCAGAGAACTCAAGACAGGACACAGCAACTAAAAACTGGTTGAAGCTGGAAGATGTTAGAACAGCTAAAAATCAAAAAGATGTGCAGAAGCTTGAATAAAACTTACTGGTAAGTTAATTTCCTTAAGCTCAGTTAGTGAAAAGTTAAACTCCTGAGCCCTGCGTCAGACATGCCAGTGAGCAGCAGCCTCGTGCTTTTAGAGTTGTTAAGATCTGAGCGTTGCAAACGCAGCCCGGTGGACATCGTCAATATCCACAGCAGAGCTCATGAACGGAGCGGCACCCATTCACAGACGATACAACGAAGAACCGTACAAACACAGCAACCTGACATGCAGCACTTTCAGACGCCTTCATTCACGGTCCTCACATGCTTGTTACAATTCCTGCTTCAGTTAGTAATGCCTCGAGACTTTCAGGTTTTTAACGCAGTTCCCATCACAACCTGGAATTACTCTTTCCTTGCTCTGATTAATAAATCTTTGATTTATTGACGTTTTACCATGTGTACATCTAACACAGCCCAGTTAGTGGAAGGAGAGCCTCCATCATCAGGAGACATGCATGATGTATGGACATGTAAAGCTGGATGGATTAGGACAAAACTGATGAGAAGGGAGAAGTGATGAGAAGTGTTCTGTTTCATGAGGAGTGCAAGGTGTGATGAACTCACTTTTTCCAGCGTGTCTATCCTCTGCTTGAGAAGCCTGTTCTCTGTCCGCAACCTCTGAAAAACAGTTCATTCAACACATTAGACAGAAATACAACACATCCATTTGTATTACTTTGCTCTGCACTCGCTCTTGTGCAGGACGACTGCACTGTATTAAGGAGAGGATGACCGGGGCCATGTATTGCGAGATTTTGGGGAACAACCACCTTCCCTCAGTTAAAACATTGAAGATGGGTCGTGGCTGGGTCTTCCAACATGACACATGCCAGGAGAACCAAGGAGTGGCTCCGTAAGAAGCAGGTCAAGGTTCTGGAGTGGTCTAGCCAGTCTCCAGAACTAAACCCTATAGAAAATCTTTGGAGGGAGCTCAAACTCTGTTTCTCAGTGACAGTCCAGAAACCTGGCTGATCTAGAGAAGATCTGTGTGGAGGAATGATCCAAACTCCTGCTGCTGCAGTGTGTGCACACCTGGTGACAAACTACAGGAAACCTTTGACCTCTGTAACTGCAAACAAAGGCTACTGTACCAAATATTAACATAGATTTTCACAGGTGGTAAAATACTTATTTGCAGCAGTAACACAAAAATAAATTAGTAAAACATCATACATTGTGATTTCCAGATTTTTTTTTAGATTATGTCTCTCACAGTGGACATGCACCTAAGATGAACATTTCAGACCCCTCCATGATTTAAAAGTGGGCAAACTTGCAAAGTCGCAGAGTGTTCAAATACTTATTTTCTTCACTGTATGTAAATAGAGTGAGTCCATTTACTATTTATACCTAAAAGCAATAACAATAAACAAAGCCACAAAATATAAAAACACAAAAACTTTAAAAGTATTAAAATATATATTGCACAACAACAAACAAACAGAGATCAGTATCACAATTCAACCACTTTGCGGTAAAGCTGCAGGAATACAGTAAGTCAGAGCAGCTAGCAAGGTGTCACGTTTTTGCCCCCTTTTCTACCTCATCCAGTCATGTTTCATGCTTTGCTTTTTCCTGCCAAGTGTTTTCAGCTCCTGTCACTCATTCAGCTCATGTCACTGCACCACACCTCCTCTGCCCTGCCACTGCAATCAGCTTCATGAATCACACCTGTTCACCTCCCTTCTTAAGCTCCCTGTTCACCTTTATTTAGTGCCAGAGTCTCGTAGAAATCCAGCATTACTGTTTTTTGACTCTTGCCTTGACCACGAACCTCTGCCTGTTTTTTGACTCTTGCCTTGACCACGAACCTCTGCCTGTTTTTAGACTCTTGCCTTGACCACGAACCTCTGCCTGTTTTTTGACTCCTTGCCTTGACCACGAACCTCTGCCTGTTTTTTGACTCTTGCCTTGACCACGAACCTCTGCCTGTTTTTTGACTCTTGCCTTGACCACGAACCTCTGCCTGTTTTTTGACTCTTGCCTTGACCACGAACCTCTGCCTGTTTTTTGACTCTTGCCTTGACCACGAACCTCTGCCTGTTTTTTGACTCTTGCCTTGACCACGAACCTCTGCCTGTTTTTTGACTCTTGCCTTGACCACGAACCTCTGCCTGTTTTTTGACTCTTGCCTTGACCACGAACCTCTGCCTGTTTTTTGACTCCTTGCCCACGAACCTCTGCCTGTTTTTTGACTCCTTGCCTTGACCACGAACCTCTGCCTGTTTTTTGACTCTTGCCTTGACCACGAACCTCTGCCTGTTTTTTGACTCCTTGCCCACGAACCTCTGCCTGTTTTTTGACTCCTTGCCTTGACCACGAACCTCTGCCTGTTTTTTGACTCTTGCCTTGACCACGAACCTCTGCCTGTTTTTTGACTCTTGCCTTGACCACGAACCTCTGCCTGTTTTTTGACTCTTGCCTTGACCACGAACCTCTGCCTGTTTTTTGACTTCTTGCCTTGACCACGAACCTCTGCCTGTTTTTTGACTCTTGCCTTGACCACGAACCTCTGCCTGTTTTTTGACTCTTGCCTCGACCACGAACCTCTGCCTGTTTTTTGACTCCTTGCCTTGACCACGAACCTCTGCCTTGTTTTTTGACTCTTGCCTTGACCACGAACCTCTGCCTGTTTTTTGACTCCTTGCCTTGCTTTGCCCTTTCTGGATTTGTCTGGATATCTGACCATGGTTACGACCTTGACTCACTCTTGATTTCTCTTTGATCACATTTTGGCTCTGGCTTCTCCTCTCTGCTCATCTTGCTGCGTCTACCAGACCACAAACCTAGATTCTCCTTTCTGGACCCTAAACAAGCCTGGACCGCTCCTGACGTCACAGGCAACGACGAGACTACAGCTCCAGACAAACCATCGAGACAGATACAATATCTCAACATCCCTTCTCCAAGAACCAGTCCACTAACTCTTCTGTCTTGACAGATCGGACCGGCCCCAGGACCCAGACCTGGACCAGAAGTGATGTGTTTACCATAAACATATTTAAACCATTTTTGTGTTCTGGTTGTGGTGTGCTAATCCAAAATCAGTTCTTGTCACAAGGTTCAGCAGCCTGGTGGCAGAAGGAATAAAGGAGTGAAAGTCTGCCTGTTTTCCTGCAAGATGTTTATAAAGTGGCAGCCTGAAGGCATCAGTATAAATTCAGAAGAAAGGATATGATTCTGTCAGAATACTACAGGTCCTTCTAAAAAAAATTGCATATTGTGATAAAGGTCATAATTTTCCATAATGTAATGATAAAAATGAAACTTCCATATCTTTTAGATTCATTGTACACCAACTGAAATATTTCAGGTCTTTTATTGTTTTAATACTGATGATTTTGGCATACAGCTCATGAAAAACCAAAATTCCTATCTAAAAAAATTAGCATATTTCATCCGACCAATAAAAGAAAAGTGTTTTTAATACAAAAAAAGTCAACCTTCAAATAATTATGTTCAGTTATGCACTCAATACTTGGTCGGGAATCCTTTTGCAGAAATGACTGCTTCAATGCGGCGTGGCATGGAGGCAATCAGCCTGTGGCACTGCTGAGGTGTTATGGAGGCCCAGGATGCTTCGATAGCGGCCTTAAGCTCATCCAGAGTGTTGGGTCTTGCGTCTCTCAACTTTCTCTTCACAATATCCACAGATTCTCTATGGGGTTCAGGTCAGGAGAGTTGGCAGGCCAATTGAGCACAGTAATACCATGGTCAGTAAACCATTTACCAGTGGTTTTGGCACTGTGAGCAGGTGCCAGGTCGTGCTGAAAAATGAAATCTTCATCTCCATAAAGCTTTTCAGCAGATGGAAGCATGAAGTGCTCCAAAATCTCCTGATAGCTAGCTGCATTGACCCTGCCCTTGATAAAACACAGTGGACCAACACCAGCAGCTGACATGGCACCCCAGACCATCACTGACTGTGGGTACTTGACACTGGACTTCTGGCATTTCCTTCTCCCCAGTCTTCCTCCAGACTCTGACACCTTGATTTCTAAATGACATGCAAACTTTGCTTTCATCCAAAAAAAGTACTTTGGACCACTGAGCAACAGTCCAGTGTTGCTTCTCTGTAGCCCAGGTCAGGCGCTTCTGCCGCTGTTTCTGGTTCAAAAGTGGCTTGACCTGGGGAATGCGGCACCTGTAGCCCATTTCCTGCACACGCCTGGTGGCTCTGGAATCGGCCCTTCTCCACAATCTTCCTCAGGGTCCTGTCACCTCTTCTCGTTGTGCAGTGTTTTCTGCCACACTTTTCCCTTCCCACAGACTTCCCACTGAGGTGCCTTGATACAGCACTCTGGGAACAGCCTATTTGTTCAGAAATTTATTTCTGTGTCTTACCCTCTTGCTTGAGGGTGTCAATGATGGCCTTCTGGACAGCAGTCAGGTCGACAGTCTTACCCATGATTACGGTTTTGAGTAATGAACCAGGCTGGGAGTTTTTAAAAGCCTCAGGAATCTTTTGCAGGTGTTTAGAGTTGATTCAGATGATTAGGTTAATAGCTCGTTTAGAGAAACTTTTCATGATATGCTAATTTTTTTAGATAGGAATTTTGGGTTTTCATGAGCTGTATGCCAAAATCATCAGTATTAAAACAATAAAAGACCTGAAATATTTCGTTTGGTGTGCAATGAATCTAAAATATATAAAAATTTCCTTTTTATCATTACATTATGGAAAATAATGACCTTCATCACAATATGCTAATTTTTTTGAGAAGGACCTGTACAGTATTTCCCTACTTCTGCACCTACTTCACCCACAAGGACAGCAGGTCCCTCTGTTGGACCCCAGTTATTTTGGAGCAAACCTTAACAATGCTCAGAAGGCTGATCTTATCTTTTACAGACAGCCCACGGCACAAACAAATAAAAGGAAAAAGCCAAAACACTTTCAATAAACGACAGATGAAAATTACATAAAATTTCCTTACGGATATTAAAAGAATTTAGCCTCCTCAGTAAATGGATTCTCTGCTGACCTCGCTTGACAACACAGTCAGTGTTCACATCAAATTTTAGTTTGGAATCAAACAGTTCCCAAATCTTTGTATGAGCTCATAATTTCGACAGCTTTTCTTCGAGTAGAGCTGAGTTTAGGCATTCTCCCGTTTTTTACTAAAATCCACCTCAAGCTCAGAAACATTAAGATAACGGTCATCTCCCCAGTTCACAAAGCTTGTAGAGTACCACCATGGTCCGATTGAACCTTGCTGATCATGAGAAAAGTTGACCAGGTAGGTTGTCGGTTCCTTACTCATTTTTCTAGTTATAATGCTCACAACATGCAAATACGTGCGGAGGGTATTGCCAGATCCCCCTCTTTGCTCTGCGATGGGGGACAATAAAGCACACCAAGAGACAAGAAATCCAGTATCCTTAATTTTGTTTACGACCAACTCCACAAAAAGCAGGACAGCAAAATTATATTGTTTGTTTTTAACTACAAATTCTCCTTTAGGGTTTGTCAGAGATCAACTACAAATATACTGTTTAGCATTATAATGACAAGTTCATGTGAACTGTTACTCTCATAGTAAAACCCACTAATATGTGTGCCAACAAGGGCTGAGCAACTGGACGATGGACTTGTTCATCCTGACTCTCTCAGACAACCTGAAACACACCTGCATAAATACATTGCCAACTGGATGTTCGGTTCTGTCAATCGATTGCTGGACAAATGGCAGTTGACCAAAATATTTTACTCTATCACACCACCACTTGTAAATTATGGATCTGGTCAGCTGGCCTCTCAACACAATTGATCAAATTTTCTCAATGAGAAGTCAGGGCGAAGGAGAGCCCTCCTGCCACGACGGGACACTGGCAGCCGGATACACGATGGATTCCTGGGAGAAGTGGAAGATCATGCGTCTGTCCATCTCGTCAGTCGAGGACGCTGAAGATGTATACATAATTGGATTTATGATAACAGGATTTCTGCTTTTTAGAGTTGGTGGTTACCTGGCATATTGACAAATTCAGAAGACGTCGGCAACTGTTCTGGCCATTGTAAGGCTGAGCGGCGTGTGAAGGAATGTGCCGTGCTGTCAACACTCTGACTCAAATGCTGTGTGAGCTGAATCTCGCTGGCGGGAAGGAATAGATCTGTAAGCTCGACTCGGCGTATGTGACCACAATTTGGATGTTTGGAATCACCATTGAGATGTACTAGCGAGACTGTAAAAGGCAGAGGGGAATTAACAGTACCCAAAACAAATGTTGCTATCTGAATCTGGCTCCCCGGCGTCGGCTCTGGAAGGTTGACTATCTCAGATTCTCCTTGATGTTATGTGAACAAGACGCTCTACTCCCTCCTCCCCTCCCCGCTCCCTTCCTCAAGGACATGGACCTGATTCAGAGCTCTACCGAGCCAGCTGGTAAACACTGCACCTCATCAGGATTATGGCTGGTGGAGTGAACGGGGCTATCTGGACAGTGCTCATGGACTACTTCCCCTCAAATTCACTGCCTTTTGCTGGCCTGATTGGTGGGGAATTTCAGACATACATTTGAATCACACACCTTTATTTCCACCTGCTCTTCCATTTCTTTTGTTTTGATTGTAGTGTATTCTTTCTCCAACCTGAAAAAAAATTACAGTACGTCTTTAAAGGTCCACCAACATGATTTTTTACTATTCATAAAATTGCTCAAAATATATATATTTTATCATTTAAATATGTTCCTTTATGCAAACAAAATGATAAATCACTTTAATTTTGCTTTAAAAGTGATTTTGAACTTCAAGCCGTGTTTAATCATGGGAAATCTGATTACACCCGAACGCACCATCTGTGATGTCACACCGGGCAGAGCTCTGGGCTTGTCACAGTGCGCAGGTATGAGCAGCTCGACATGAAGGTAAGTCTGATACAGCATCAGACCTAAATTAGATCCTGTTGTTTCTTGTTCCATCACCCAAACTATTTTCTGCTTCCCAAAATGAAGACAAATAGCTCAAATCTTCACATAGATTGATAAATTAGTCGGGTTTTAAATTGTCCGCTATTAAAGAGACCTGGGGCCTCATGTACAAAGACTTGCGTGGATTTCTTACTGAAACGTGACGTACGGTCAAATCCAGAAAACGGCGTACGCACAAAAAAATCCAGATGTATCAAACCGTGCGTACGCCTGAATCCACGCACATTCCTTTTGTACATCACATTTCGTCTGTGTATGGGAAACATACACAGATGACAGAAAAGGACATTATTATTATTATTATTATTATTACAATTAACGTGGAACTAAGCGCACGTGAGACACCTCCCCTGACACGCCTTCATTTACATATGTTAAACAGATGCAAATTACTTCCTGCATGTGTGAAGGACATGTTTGTTTGATCCCTGCGCGATCAGAAATGATTTCTAGATTCAGGAAAATAATGAATTTAATATAATATGAGTGAGGAAAAAAATCCTAAGTAAGAATAGTAATAAAATGTGTTTATCACGCAAAGAACGAGTGATTGTGTGTCGGTATTTGTGTGTGCGCGCACCCTGCTTTGGTGCGCAACTGGCTCATCCATCCAGTGAAAATATTAACTTTGCGCACGAGTTTATTACCATAATTACTGTAAACACAGAGGAACTTAGATGTTTGGTAGAACATAGATCTTTGTTTATTTAATAGCTGATATGAAGAAACGAGTCTCTGCGCCTCAGTGGAGAGTTTTCATGACATGACGTGATGTTGGAGTCTCCACAAACGCTGCGCGCGCCGCAGCCTTTGTGCGCAGTCTGTCTGTGAAGCTTTTACTCTCCTACAAGTTATAAGGTGTACTTTCACGTGTCATTTTGGAGAAATCTACAATAAACGCAGATTATGAAACACCTCCACTGCCGGCGAGGGTGCGCGCGCTCCAAAGCGCGACCATAACTAAGCCTTTAGAATCATGTGGATGAGACCATTTCATTGGATATGATCAGGCTTTGTGTGGACTGGACAGTCCCGATCGTTCTGCCAGCTCCCTCTGGAAAGCTCCTGTGGAACCCCAGTTTGATCGCTGCCTCTGCACGTGCACGCGTGATGGGGGTTCCTGTGTTGCGCTCCAGTGCGCAGCAGTGCCGAACTGAAAAAGGATTATTTCTGAAAACGGCTGATAAGCCATATCATAGATCAGAAAACTATATCTGTTTATAAATAAATGCTCTGCGTGTTACACTATTTATTATATCCTCCAATAAGGCTGAATCCGTTCCTGTTAAATGTATTTTTTGCACAACTTTGCGGGTCCTTTATTTAATTGCGTCCATGTGGATGTAATAATTGTTAATCATGTGTGTTTGGTGGGAATATTAATTATTTTCACATTATGAACAGCTTCTCAGAATCACCTGTAAGTGTCGCCAAAGGAACCAAAACCACAGAAACGTGCGTACGCCAGCCTTGGAGTTGCCGTGGAGCTGCGCACATTTCCACGTTCAGTTCTGTTTTGATACATACGGAGTTTTGCGTGGAAAATGGCGTACGCAAGGTTTTTGTGCGTACGCACCGTTGATACATGAGGCCCCAGAGCCCTCTGCCCAGTGTTACGTCACAGATGGTGCGTTCGTGTGTAATTGTATTTCCCATGATTAAACACGGCTTGAAGTTCAAAATCACTTTTAAAGCAAAATTAAAGTGATTTATAATTTTGTTTGCAAAAATGAACATATTTAAATGATAAAAGATATATATTTTGAGCAATTTTATGAAAATTAAAAAATCATGTCAGTGGGGCTTTAAAAACAAACAAACAAACAAAAAAACATTTATGTGTAAAACTTCCATGCACAAAATATGATTTTTTTTAATTATTTCCTAAAGAGCAAAATACTTGGTCTGTTCTCAGTGAAGGCTGAACAGTTAAAAAAAAAAAAAGTACACATCTAATTGTCTAACACAAAAAGAATCAGATTAAGGAGCTAAGGAGATTAAGTCTAAAA
The DNA here is from genome assembly GCA_038048925.1 of Garcialebias charrua. NCBI lineage: Eukaryota > Metazoa > Chordata > Actinopteri > Cyprinodontiformes > Rivulidae > Garcialebias > Garcialebias charrua. The sequence goes on along the minus strand of JBBPBX010011589.1, from coordinate 44,847 downwards.
CATGAGTTGTACTTACTTTTTCATTTTCTTAGTGTTGTATTTGACTTGATACGCAGCCTGAATGACTTTATCTGGCTCATTGTCAAACTGACGTGGGACGACTCTCTGAAAGTGCTGCAGAAAAAGAAACAAACAGGTCGGATAAGAGCCACACAGGTGTGCATTCTGTTGCTCAGCACTCCATGACCCGTTTTGCCTTCACAGTAAGCATGTCCACAGGTGTGAGCATGTAGGACGCATGTATAAACCAACTGGGTGAGGTGGAGGTTACTCCCAGCAAACAAAGTGCACACTGCACCTGAAATCTGAGCTGCCTAAGTAAGGAGTTACGTACCTGTAACATTCCCTCCATGTCAAGCTGGATGAGCTCAACCTGGTTCATCTGAAGGATGGCCAATCCAACACGGAAAACAATCTCTAAACCCTGGAATCAGAGAGAAACAAGAGAAAGCAAAACAAAGAAAGTTCAAGATGCAATGAAATTACTGTTTTTAAGGAGACAGCATTAACAGCAAGACAGATGATGACCCAACACATTACTTGTAGGTCAACTACATCTACATTACTTGTAAATGTTGGTTGTCTGTTTTAATTTGGAAGTACAGTATGAGGCACTACAGCACCACCTTTCCTTTGATAGTCCACCATGTCCTTTTTTAAACAGGTAGACAATACATGATCTAAGACCACCTGATGAGGAAACCGATGCGCATGAAATAGAACATTTTATTTGTAAACTGGCACACTTTTAGGAGTAAGTAATTTAAAATAAATACAACCCGGATTCCAAAAAAGTTGGGACACTAAACAAATTGTGAATAAAAACTGAATGCAATGATGTGGAGATGTCAAATGTCAATATTTTATTCATAATAGAACATAGATGACAGATCAAAAGTTTAATCAAAGTCAACTTTATTGTAAGAACTGCAATATGTACAGGACATACACAGGACCGAAATTGCGTTTCTCTCAGTCCCTCGGTGCAACAGTAAACATCTAAACATTGAAACACTGAAACATATAATAATAGACATAAGCATAAAATAGTAAAACTGTAACACTATCCTGAGTTTTTGCATAGTGGTATAAGAGTATGAAAATTTACACCAACTCTAAAACTAAAACTAAAACACTAAACATTTAATGAACATAATACTGTCCTGAGTTTTTGCATACTAGTATAAAAAAAGTATAAAAAGTATAACTATAAAATAAACTAAAGGTTCTAGCATTGACATTTGCAAAGTGGCAAAGCAGCATATGAGTTAATGTACACAGTATATGTATGAGGTAGTAGTTGATGTTGTTATAGAGGCAAAAGTGGCATATGCAGTAATCTGAGTAAATGTAACATTTTAAAGGAAAAATACATTGATTCAAAATTTCTGTGTTAACAAATCCCAAAAAAGTTGGTACAAGTTGCAATAAGTGGCTGGAAAAAGGAAATTGAGCATATAACGAACAACTGGAAACCAATTAACACTAATTAGGTCAATTGACAACATGTTTGGGTATAAAAAGAGCTTCTCAGAGTGTCAGTGTCTCTCAGAAGACAAGATGGTAAGAGGATCACCAATTCCACCATTGTTGCGCAGAAAGATAGTGCAGCAATACCAGAATGGTGTTACCCAGCGTAAAATAGCAAAGACTTTTAAGTTATCATCATCAACCGTGCATAACATCATCAAAAGATTCAGAGAATCTGGAACAATCGCTGTGCGTAAGGGTCAAGGCCGTAAAACTCTACTATGCTCGTGATCTCCGGGCCCTTAAACGTCACTGCACCTCAAACAGGAATGCCACTGTCAAGGAAATAACAGAATGGGCTCAGGAATACTTCCAGAAAGCATTGTCAGTGAACACAATCCACCGTGCCATCTGCCGTTGCCAGCTGAAACTCTACAGTGCAAAGAGGAAGCCATTTCTAAACAAGCTCCACAAGCTCAGACGTTTGCACTGGGCCAGGGGTCATTTAAAATGGAGTGTGGCAAAATGGAAGACTGTTCTGTGGTCAGATGAGTCACGATTTGAAGTTCTTTATGGAACACTGGGACGCCATGTCATCCGGACCAGAGAGGACAAGGATAGCCCAAGTTGTTATCAACGCTCCGTTCAGAAGCCTGCATCACTGATGGTATGGGGTTGCATGAGCGCTTGTGGCATGGGCAGCTTGCATGTCTGGAAAGGCACCATTAATGCAGAGAACTATGTTCAGGTTCTAGAACAACATATGCTCCATCTAGACGTCATCTCTTTCAGGGAAGACCCTGCATTTTTCAACAAGATAATGCCAGACCACATTCTGCAGCAATCACAACATCATGGCTACGTAGGAGAAGGATCCGGTACTGAAATGTCCAGCCTGCAGTCCAGATCTTTCACCTATAGAGAACATTTGGTGCATCATAAAGAGGAAGGTGCGACAAAGAAGGCCCAAGACGATTGAACAGTTAGAGGCCTGTATTAGACATGAATGTAGAGCATTCCTATTTCTAAACTTGAGAAACTGGTCTCCTCTGTCCCCAGACGTCTGTTGAGTGTTGTAAGAAGAAGGGGGGATGCCACACAGTGGTAAAAATGGACTTGTCCCAACTTTTTTGGGATTTGTTGACGCCATGAAATTTTGAAACAACATATTTTTCCCTTAAAATGATACATTCTCTCAGTTTAAACTTTTGATCTGTGATTTGTGTTCTATTCTGAATAAAATATTAGATGTTGGCACCTCCACATCATTGCATTCAGTTTTTATTCACAATTTGTTTAGTGTCCCAACTTTTTTGGAATCCGGTTGCTGTAGTAGCCCAGTCACTTGGAAGCTCTTTCTTACCACCCAGAGCCTTTAACAGCTCGTCTCTGAATTTCTCACAACATTCTTCCTTCTTTAGCTTCCACCATTTGGTCTTCTTCTCTGATTTTACTCTTTTTCTCTTCTTCGCAACAACAGTCATTCTACACACAACCATCCGATGCTGTCTGGCCACGCTCTCCCCTGCCACAACCTTACAGTCTCCAATCTCCCTCAGGTTTCCTCTTCTACACAGAATGTAGTCGACCTGTGTACTCCTTCCTCCACTCTTATAGGTCACTCTATGTTCCTCCCTCTTTTGGAAATAGGTATTGACTATAGCCATTTCCATTCTCTTGGCAAAATCCACCACCATCTGTCCTTCCTGGTTTCTTTCCTTGACACCAAACCTACCCATCACTTCCTCATCCCCTCTGTTTCCTTCACCAACATGTCCATTCAGGTCTGCTCCAATCACCACTCTTTCCTCCCTGGGAATACTCTCTATCACTTCATCCAAATCTTTCCAAAATTTATCTTTCTCCTCCCCATCACATCCAACCTGTGGAGCATAACCACTGACTATGTTTAGCATCAGACCTTCTACTTCTACCTTTAGACACATCACCCTATCTGACACTCTCTTCACCTCTACTACATTCTTTGCCAACTCCTCCTTCAGGACCACCCCTACTCCATTTCTCTTTCTATCCACACCATGGTAAAACAGTTTAAACCCTGCTCCAATACTGCGAGCCTTGCTGCCCTTCCACTTGGTCTCTTGGACACATAAAACATCTACCTTTCTTCTCTGCATCATGTCAGCCAGCTCTCTACCTTTGCCTGTCATTGTCCCCACATTTAGAGTTGCAACCCTCAGTCCTACATTCTTCACTTTCCTCCTCTCCCTCTGTCTCCTGACACGTTTTCCTCCTCGGCGTCTTCGACTAACAGTAGTACAATTTCCGCCGGCACCCTGTTTGTCAACAGCACCGGTGGCGGACGTTGTTAACCCGGGCCTCGACCGATCCGGTATGGTTTCACTTTGATGAACTCGCATTATGGTTTTGGCAAGTGTTTTACGTCGGATGCCATTCCTGACACAACCCTCACCATTTACCCGGGCTTGGGACCGGCACAAGAGATACACTGGCTTGTGCTCCCTAGTGGCTGGTTTATATATACACACACACACACACACATATCACAT
>JBBPBX010011589.1:4887-40616 GCA_038048925.1 Garcialebias charrua | reverse complement strand
TATATATATATATATATATACACACACACACACACATACACAAACATATATACTGGTAATATATATATATATAGTTGTAGCACTTTGAGATTTTTATTAATGAAAAGTGCGGTATAAATTGAATTAACTATTATTATTATTATGTGCAGATACAAGCGCTTCTAATTTTCACCCCTACAATGCTGGGAACCAGCTGTAGTAGTACAATGTATCCAGCAGAGGGCGGATGAAGACTACTTTCAAGTCATGGCCATACTGTACAATTGAGAAGCAGGGAGTAACTACCTGTAAGTAAATATACTGTATATACTGTGTAGCATATTTTGGTGAACAGACATGGTAAGTTTATTGTAACTGATCCGTAAAAAAAAAAAAAAAAAATCAAGAATAATAAATCATCTTCAATACCTCCAACCTGCTTGTCATGAGCTATGGTGCCTCTCAAGTTAGCAAGCTAAAGTTTAGATAATATAGCATTGGCTATTGCCTTGTAAAACTTTCTACAGAACAATAAATTAAATTAAATTCAGTTTATTTACATAGGGAAAATTTACAACAAAGTTGTCAAGGCACTTTATAAAAACATTCAAATACCGGTACATAGAAAAGCCAATTAGTAAAGTTTTCTATCTAAGGAATCCAGCAGACAAGTTGAATCTTGGCTTCATGGCAGTCTCCCATCCTGAGCAAGCACAGTGGCAACAGTAGAAAAGAAAAACTCATTTTTAAAAGGAAGAAACCTCCAGCAGAACCAGGATCAGGACAAGCAGCCATCTGCTTTGACCGGCTGGTTTGAGAGGACAGAAAGGAGAGACAAACAAACACAGAATGGCAGGTCCAGATGTAGGTGCAGGTGAACCTGAAAGACAAAATCACATGTCAAGGATAGAAAAAAAAATTACAAATACAAAACAGGTTGAGCAGAGTAAGTAAAGACAGTAGCAGAGTGAAAAAGAGTGGTCAGTTTGTCCTCCAGCAGGCTAAGTCTATAGCAGCATGACTAAAGGACAGCTCAGGAAACCCAAGCTGACCCTGACTATAGGATTTATCAAAAAGAAAAGTCTTAACTCAAGTCTTAAAACTGGACAATGTGACAGCCTCACAGACAGAAACTGGAAGTTGGTTCCACAAGAGATGATGAGCTATGACAACACTTAATTTCCATTTGGGATTAATAAAGTATTTTTTAATTGAACTGAAGAGAGGAGCCTGATAACTGAAAGATCTCCCTCCCATTCTGATTTTGGAAACTCTAGGAACCATAAGTAAACCTGCAGTCTGAGAGTGAAGTGCTCCGTTAACAATAAGATCTGTAATATAAGGTGGAGCTAGGTTGTTGAGAGCTTTGTAGATTAGAAATAAGATTTTGAATTCAATTCTGGATTTGACAGGGAGTCAATGGAGAGAAGCTGAAACTGGAGAGACATGATCTCTCCCACTAACTCCAGTTAAGACTCTGGCAGGAACATTTTGGATCAACTGAAGACATTTTAAACAAGTATTTGAACACCTAGATAATAAACCATTGCAATAGTCCAGTCTAGATGTGACAAATGCATGAACCAAGATTTCTGCATCATTTTTAGACAAGATGTTTCTAATTTTAGAGATATTGCGCAGGTGGAAGAAGACGGTTCTAGTAATGTTTTAAATGCATATATATTAGATTTGCTTTCAAGTTTAATTCTAGTTTTGTGATTTGTACATCTGTGGGTTAGAATAAAGTTGAATTAAAGGCTGTAGCTCTTCGTGAAACATATTTGAGGGCAATATTCCTGAGAGATCCAATAATTTAGTGTATTTTTAGGGTTTGTTTGTTTCTTCGGAAGTCCAAGACCATCTCCTTTGTCTTGGGTGAGCGCAGTGCGGACCACAGAGGAGATGACAAGTTTTTCGAAGCATTCAGCAACTATCAGGGTGAGGGCTACTGGCTGGTAGTCATTCAGGACAGTCACTGTACAACTCTTTGGGACTGGGATGATGGTGGTGGTAACTGTTGCCAGGGTGAGAGAGGAGTTAAAGATCTTGGTCAGTACCTCGCAGAGCTGATCGGCACAGTCTTTCAGCACCTTTGCGGGGATGTTGTCTGGGCCAGTTGCTTTGTGAGGATTAATCTTCCTGAAAGTACTCCTTACTTCTGCTGAGGTCACACTGAGAAGCTCTTCTTCCAGTGGTGAGGTGAGTCTGGTGCTGGGTGGTCTGTTCAGTTCTTCAAAGTGTACATAGAACTTGTTGAGGGCATCAGGCAGTGATGGGTCTCTAGGGCATTGTTCACTTCTGCCGTTATAATCTGTTATACACTTAATACCCCTCCACATGCTCCGTGGGTCTTGTGAGGTGAATTGACCCTGGATCCTCTGTGCATATGTAGCCTTAGCCCTCTTAATATCAGCAACCAGCTCTTTCTATAGAATAGCTCTTTCTATATATAAAGTAAAGAATACTGGTACAAGCAGTGAGCCCTGAGGAACTCCATAATTAACTTTGGTGTATGAAGAAGATGCATTATTTATATTTACAAACTGGAATCTATCAGATAAAATCTAATGTAGAGGTAAAATATATCAGCGTTGGTAACATCTTTGTCATTCTCAATAAAATGCATCATTTGTCTGAAGTCTTTACTTCTTTGAAAAGAAAAATAAACTCTGCTGCGGTCTATACTAATTAGACCTTCACCATACATGAATGACTGCTTAAACAATGAACAGGGAAGGGTGTTTCTTTGTTTATTTTTGTAGCACACTTGATAATTTTATGGTGAATAGTGGAGGATAGAAAATGTGAACGCACGTTAGGAAAACTGTTTTTATGGCCAGTGAACCATTTGTAAACCTTCTGTGGGACTAGGTATAGGTGGATCTGATTAGCTTAGCTTCATGGTTGCTAACAGTTGCACTAAATAAACAAGGCCTGTTCCACTCGCTGTTTTCTTAGATATTTGGGGGTGGACAAACTCAAAAATTTTCAGCCATTATATCGGTTAACAGCATTAGCCTCTCCCTCCCAATATCAGTATTGTATCCAACAATTCTTCAGTTTGTGAAATAAAAATAGTGACAAACTCAAAAAGTGCATTAGATTTTATAGTTAGTACGGTACATATAAACATTCCATAAATCTTTTGTAAAACAATTGTGTGATATTCGATTCATGATGGTGATGTTGATTAGTTTTTAAAGGATAAATGAACCTTTTCACTGACCTCACACATAAATATATCGAAGATCCTTGTGGCGACAGACAAAGGGAAGAAGGTGAGGAAGATGGTGAGGAACCAGGAGGAGGCATACATGGAGGTATGAAAGCTCTGGGCCTGGAAATGCATATGTAGCTCAGGGAGATGCTCCTGCGAAGGAAGAAACTCACACCGGTTCACATCATCACAACACTCACATCACTAAGTTTTTGACAAATCATTTGTTGGATACTTAGTCCGAGTCTACCTGGATCATGCTTTCAAATTGGTACATGCAAAGACCCAGTTCTGCCATACTGGGTTTGAAGAGCTCTCGTAACTTATAGTCTTGCATCAACTTCACAAACACGCAGAACGCCTCCTCTTCTGGCATCTGGAAAAATAATACAGGTGTATAAAAATCTGAGGGATACTCAGTTGCATATTAAATGCAGTTTGCAAGGAGCAGGCGTATCGCAGAGTTTTTGCAGCATTTATGGTGAATAAAGTATTACCTGCATGAGCAGCAAACCCACGATGAAGGCACTCCCCTGACAGTAGCCCACCTCACGATCCACCAGAGAGTAAGCCTAAAGTGAAAGATTAGATTGACAAGTCTAAAGTTTCAATGCAGAACCTTAACTACAAACTATTGCTTCAAATCAGTTTGTGTCATATGTACTGTATAAATATCAGTCCATTACATATCAACAAGTTTCTTAGAAAGAAGGAGTCATACCTTCATGACATTAAAGAGCACTTCCTGGCCCAAACTGTCCTTCTCCTTGAAGAACTCATGTTCAGGATACGTGCGAGCGATATCCCTACGTATCAGCTTCTCGCACGGCGATGTCATCTTCAGGAGTTCTGAGTACTGGTCTTTGATTGGCATGCTTTGGGCGTTACACAGAAGCTGCCACACAATGGCCCGAAAGTGGTGAGGAATGCCTTTTCTCACCAGTTCCTATAGAAAAACATCACAGATACCAGCAAGTGGGTGAGGTCTGTGGTGATGCTATTTGACAAAGTCTGCACTTTAATCTGACTTTGAACAGTGAGAAATTTAATATTTTAATGTGTCTTTGAACCGTAATACATTTACTTAAGAGGGGGAAAAAACTGTTTTATGTGCTGGACATCAGCAGCCATTGGTAACATGAAGGAAATTAAAGAACTAGAGTTAATTGAAAGAATGCACATTATTTTAAAATATTTGACTAAAGGTTGATGCAGATTGTGATACTTCACAACACAGAAGACCCCTGGTCTTGTTTACATTCAATTCAATTCAGTTTACAGGTAGTCCCCGATTTACGAGCGCTCTGATCTGCGAGGTTCCAGACTTACGAGCTGCGAATTTTTGGAAAAAACGAAAAAAATACTGAGTTTTCATGTGTTTTTTCACCACAGTTAGTTAGCTAAGCATATGGACACACGTTTCCGATCATTTTTATGCACTCATAAGCAGTTTTTGGATGAAAATAGAGTGTTTGTAGTCGCGCTAGCGAAAACCGTTCCAATTTACGAGCGAAATTCCGGATTTACGAGAGAAATGGCGGCCGTTCCAAATTACGAGATTTCCGGTTTACGAGCGCCTCGTTGTAACGGATCTCGCTCGTAAATCGGGGACTACCTGTATTTATATAGCACCAATTCAAAACAAAGTTATCTCAGGGCACTTTACAGAAACATTCACATACAGGACAGAGCACCTGTGAGCGGACGCGGGCGCACCTTGGCTGCCGCTGCTCATACTTTTTGCTCCCTGAGCCTTTTTTGTTACTTTCTGCTATTTTTTTCACCAAGCCTTGTTGGACATTTCCACCTTTCTGGTACACAGAGTGGTGACAGAGTGCGACAGGCGCAAGCCTGTGCACAGCACCTGTGCGAGCGGACGCGGACATTTCTACCTTTCTTGAACGCAGAGTGCGACAGGCGTGAGCCTGTGCACAGCACCTGTGTGAACGGACGCGGACATTTCTACCTTTCTACCTTTCTTTGAACCTTTCTACCTTTCTCGAACGCAGAGTGCGACAGGCGCAAGCCTGTGTACAGCACCTGTGTGAACGGACTGCATTGCATTTTTACCTTTCTACCTTTCTGTGATTAAGTTTTAGAGCAACTGTCTTTTCTGACTGCGTTGTGGATCTGCAAACATTATAAGTTGCCGGTCAAAGCAGATGACCGCTTGTCCTGAGCCTGGTTCTGCTAGAGATTTCTTCCTTCTAGAAGGGAGTTTTTCCTTTCCACTGATGCCATTGTGCTTGCTCAGGATGGGAGATCGTGGCGAAGCCAAGATTTGACTTGTTTGCTGGATTCTTTAGTTAGAAAACTTTACTAGTCTAACTGGATTTTTAATAGTAGGAGCTGCTAGCTCCCGCTAGCTTCAACACGAATTTAGCGTCGAGAACCACGTAGCTGCACTTATTGTTCGCTTACCTGCTGCCTCTCTCAACTTCCTGTGTCCTCTGGACTGTTCTGGACTCTCTACTGTACTCCTTCAAGGTAATGCTCGTTTGAGTTACATCTCTCTGCTTCTTGTATATCTTTTTCGGAGCCGTGGGCCTGCTGCTAGCGGCTAGCTCTGTGCTAGCCCCCACCGGCTCGTGGATGTTGACGTATTCCGCTTTGCAGTTGTTTGAACTTAACAACTGCTCCATTCATCCTTCTATTTCCACCATCAAACAACTGGGACTTCTGCGTAGACCTCGTTACATCCATAGAAGCTCTCGAAAGAAAACAGTTTATTCTCAAGCGAACTCTGATTCGATTAGTGCTGTCTGGGCTGAAAGACGCATCGCACCTCGACGTCGTCATCAGAACGCTGCGTCTGTAGGCCCTTGTAGTCCATTGCGCACGAAGTGGCGAGGAAAACGTGGAGTGGACTTCAGTCTGCTTAAACCGGTTCAAAAAGCTCCTATTCCAACTGGTATTAAATTAGAACTTTTCAATGTGCAGTCACTATCCAACAAGTCATGTTTAATTCATGATCACATTCTGGAGAAGGACTTGGACCTCATGTGTCTTACAGAGACTTGGCATCAACCAGATGTGTTCAGTTCTCTGAATGAGGCGTGTCCCTCTGGATACAGTTATCTGCAGAGAGCCCGCAGCACTGGCCGCGGTGGTGGTCTGGCGGTAATTTATCGCAGTAATTTAAAATTGTCTCATCTGTCTTCTCAGGACTTTTCTTCTTTTGAATGTCTGGCTTTCAGCTTCAAAGCCCCACTCCTGATGAATGTTATATTAATTTATAGACCTCCCAAACCGCATGTTTCATTTAACTCAGAGATGCATGACCTCCTCACTTTTTTCTGCACCTCCCCTGTGAAGACTATTTTTCTTGGCGACTTAAATATCCACGTGGACAATTCTTCTTCACCTCTGGCAACAGATTTTAAGTCTCTTCTGGACTCTCTTAATCTCACTCAACATGTTGACGCCCCTACGCACAGCAGGGGGCATACTCTAATCTCACTCAACATGTTGATGCCCCTACGCACAGCAGGGGGCATACTCTGGATTTGGTGATTACAGACACTGTACTCATCAATAACTTATCTGTATATGACCTGGGTGTCTCAGACCACAGGGTCATCTCCCTGGAAGTGCCTTCTTCTTCGCCTGCTTCAAACCCAAAACGACCTATCCAGTTCCGTGACTTTAAAAACATTTCCCCTGATGTTCTGTCTACTGATCTTCACGCCCTGACCGCTGTCAATCATTCATCTGCAGATGACTCTGTGGATTACTACAACCGATCTCTCCAAGAGCTTCTGGACCTACATGCTCCCTTGAAGACAAGACTGGTGTCTTTCTCCCGTTCAGCTCCCTGGTACACTGGTGAGCTGCGCAAGATGAAGGCAACTGGCCGTGCTATTGAGAGACGTGTAAAATCATCTGGTCTCTCTGTACATAAGCAGGCATATAAAGAACATCAGAAAGCGTACGCCTATTCTCTTAAAGAAGCACGCTCCAAATATTATTCTAACATCATCAACACCTGCCCTGGAAACTCTAAACAGCTCTTCTCCACAATAACTCATCTGCTTAATCCCATTAAACAAACTCCTGAGGACTCTGCTCAAAAATGCGACCTGTTCCTTTCATAATTTAAAAACAAAGTTGACACTATCATCTCTCAGCTCCACAACCTCCCTGTTCTCAGTGTACAATCTACCCGTCTGCATTCTGGGTCCCTGAGCAGCTTTGATGAAGTTGTTCAGAGTGAAGTGGAAGCCATTATCAAGAAAATGAAGCCTTCATCCTGCGCCCTGGATCCTTTCCCCTCGTCTCTCATAAAATCCAATCACTCTGCAATAAGCCCATTAATCACTCAAATAATAAATCAGTCTCTACAATCTGGTCATGTTCCACTGCCTCTAAAAACTGCCATCATTAGGCCTCTTCTGAAAAAATCCAATTTGGATCCCGACATTTTTTCTAATTACCGCCCAATTTCACACCTCCCTTTTCTGTCTAAAGTGCTGGAAAAAGCAGTTGCTGCTCAGCTGCAGGACCACCTACAGCAACACTCCCTGTATGAGAAGTTCCAGTCTGGATTCAGGGCAGCTCACAGTACTGAGACTGCATTGCTGAGAGTTACCAATGATGTCCTCATGGCTGCTGACACTGGTTCTCCCTCCATCCTTGTCCTCCTTGACCTCACTGCAGCTTTCGACACTGTGGACCATAGTATCCTCCTCCACCGTCTTCATGTGGAGGTCGGTCTCTGTGACACTGTCCTGGACTGGTTCAAATCTTTCCTCTCCGATAGGCTGGAATGTGTTAGTCTTGGCAATGCCACTTCCCAGACAGTCTGTGTCTCCTGTGGTGTCCCTCAGGGGTCAGTTCTGGGGCCCCTGCTGTTTTCCCTTTACATGCTGCCTTTAGGTCAAATTATTAATCAGTTCAACATTTCTTTTCACTGTTATGCCGACGATACACAGCTTTACATCAGGACTGGAGCCTCCTCATCTTCCCCATTGTCATCTCCATCTTCACTCACTGCCCTCTCTGCCTGCCTGGAGGAAATAAGGGCATGGATGAATCAGAACTTTCTTCAATTAAACTGCTCCAAGACTGAGGCCATACTGATTGGCACCCCTCACCAGGTACAAACATCTACTATAACAACAATTTCCTTTTCTGGACAAGACATCCCCCTCTCCACCTCTGTTACAAATCTTGGAATAAAAATGGACTCTCATCTTACATTTGAAAATCACATTAAGCTTCTGTTTAAAACTTGCTTCTTCCATCTTCGAAACATCTCCAGACTTCGCCCATCCCTAACTTTTTCCGATGCTGAGAAGCTCGTCCATGCTTTTGTCTCCTCCAGGCTCGACTACTGCAACTCCCTGTTTATTGGAATCCCTGGTAAATACCTTCAGAAGCTTCAATATATTCAAAACAGTGCAGCAAGGATTTTGTTGAGAGTTCGTAAATTTGAACATATTACACCCATTCTCCATAACCTTCATTGGCTTCCTGTCGCCTACAGAATTCAGTACAAAACTGCTCTCATTACACATCAATGCTTACATGGAACTTCACCAGATTATCTAAAGGACATTCTTGCACCATACTCATCCACCCGGTCTCTACGGTCACAGAACAGTCATCTACTTCACATTCCGAGAACCAAATTAAGGACCATGGGAGACCGGGCTTTCAGTGTGGCTGCCCCCCACCTGTGGAACTCTCTTCCTGACTGCCTAAGAGCTCCACAGTCACTGGTTGACTTTAAGAGCGGCTTGAAGACCTTTCTTTTTAACCAAGCATACTCTGCCTCCTCATGATTCTACTTTTGATCTTATTGATACTGTTATTGATTTTACTTGTTTTATTATGTTTTATTGACATTTAATTCTGTTGCACTTTGTAGCACTTTGAGATTTTCATTAAGTCTGTCTAAGCTGAAGCCCATATTATCCAAAAACAACCTGGAGACAGTGATTCACGCATTCATTACATCTAGGCTTGATTACTGCAATTCACTTCTGTTTGGCGTCAGTCAAGCCACCATTGCACGATTACAACTGGTTCAGAACGCAGCTGCCCGATTTTTAACCAGCACACGCAAAAGAGAGCACATTACACCAGTCTTGGCCTCCCTTCACTGGCTACCGGTTCATCTTCGAATCCAATTCAAAATTCTCATGTATGTCTACAAATCGCTGAACAGTCTCGCCCCCGCCTATCTCTCGGATCTGATACACCCATATGTCCCTCCACGTGCTTTGAGGTCAGAGGATCAGGTACTCTTAATAGTTCCAGAAACTCGCCTTAAGCGCAGGGGTGACAGGGCGTTCTCTGTAGCAGGCCCAAGACTCTGGAACGAGTTACCGCTGCTCATCAAACAGGCCCCCTCCCTCTCGGTTTTCAAATCCCGGTTAAAAACTCACTACTACTCCATCGCTTTCAATGCCAGCTGATTTGTATTGGATCGTTTGATTTATGATCTGCAATGTTTTTATGTTTTTCGTGTTGTACTTCATTGTCTGTGTTGCCTGTTGCGTGTTTGTTTGTCCAGCACTTTGGTGTGGACTTGTTCCTGTTTAAAGTGCTTTATAAATAAAATGGTATGGTATGGTATGGTATTAATGAAAAGTGCGTTATAAATTGAATTCATTGTTATTATTATTATAAATAAAATCCACAACGTGCTAATTTGTGTAGGAGGAGACAGGTCCGACTGGACGGTTTAAGAGGGGCAAAAAAGCCACATTAAGCTCAGACGGACAACCCATTACTGGCCGCGTGCATCTGCTCACCCGCTGGTTGAAATGGACTTGCGATTTGTCCAGGGTGTCCCCCTAACTTTCGTACAGTGATAGCTGGACATGGGCACCAGCGACCCCCACTACTCGAAAAGGAAGAAGCGGGTAAATATAATGGATGGATGGATGGATGGGTCAGCTTATCACGCGTGTGTCTCCACACCTGATGTTAATTGTGAAGGAAGTAGCAGCAGAAAAGCCAAAGCGAGCAGTGTGTTAATTTAAAATAGCCTTGTTCTTTGTTTTTCTGAATGATTTTGCTTAAACAAAAAACGCCTCATTACATGTCGGATCCTGTCCATTTCTGTCCAAATCACAGATGCCTATTTGCATTATATTAGTATTATCACATGACCTTGGAGTTCAGCAAAACATAGTAGGTGGTTTGCAGGGGAATTTTTACTTTACAAATTACTGCATTATTGGCAGCACGGTGGCACAACTGGTAGAGCTGTTGCCTCTCAGTGAGCAGGCCCCCGGTTCAAATCCTGGTCCGGGGGCCTTTCTGGGTGGAGTTTGCATGTTCTCTCCGTGCATGCGTGGGTTTTCTACGGGTACTCCGGTTTCCTCCCACAGTCCAAAAACATGCATGTTAGGCTGATTGGTAACTCTAAATTGACCCTGGGTGTGAGTGAAACAGGTCCCTCTTGTAAATGAGTCCCCGTGGCTCAACGAGGCTAGCCTGTATAAATAAAGGTTGAATGAATGAAAAAAAAAAAACTGACATGGCTGATTCGCATGGGATTAACAACACAGACAATCTCCGTAATTATTACAAATAGCATGTGGTCCCTAGGTAAAACTAATCCCATGTGACTAGGGTTTTAGAATATCTTTACTCAGCACATATGACAGTATAGGTCACAATACTATAATTTTAAAGCCACAGTACTATAGTTCAACATTTCTTATCTGGCAACCCGACTAACATGGAAACTATGGCGTTTTCATGTAAACCTGCTCTTTTTTGTTTATTACCCTCAATAAACATTGAAAAACACTAACATTTCCCGTGGTGGTTCTGTGTAAACCAGGTCTTACAGCAGGTAATCACTTTGACTTGGTCATTTTAAAAGGAGCTGCATGATGAAAATGTCTGGAGGATGAACAACCGATCATCAGTGTTGAACAATCAACCATTAAAGGCCCGAAGGCCGCTTGCTACTCACCGAACCAGCCTGAGAACAACCAAGCCAAAATGGTAAAAAAAAAAAAAGGCTTCCATGAAGCCACTTCATCATAACTTTCCTTTTTATTTTGCGTTTTGTTTCGTGAGCGACGTCACTTTGGAGTGTCATGTTTCATCGGGTGTACAAACGGTCGGAGAGGTAGTAGCTGAGTCACAACGTGTGCTGTTGTTTCCTGAGTCGTGACCAAATGGACCCGTCACCCATCAACTAAACGTTCAGTGCTTGCCGTAGCTTCGCCACGCGTCATTAAACCTAAAAACCTGAGCTCCATCCTCTCCCGCTGGTCCTGCTCTCTCTGGTCCTACGTTTCTGTATTTGCAGGCGGAGTTCGGCTCATGTTGATACAAGCCAACGCCTTATTTGACTGTGTGTCGTCAGTGTCGCAGCAGCAGGTTTCACATGCAAATGAAGCTCCTGGAAGCAGATGTGGACTTCACAGGACATCACGAGGAGCCCAAAGCATGAATCGGCTCTTTGGCCTTCTCATGACTCAGCTGAGCGTCTCCAGGTCCAAACTTGTTGAGCAGCTAAAACCAGTCAGTCTTTGTTTGTTGGGAAGGTGTGTGTGTTGGTCAGGTGTTGCTTCAGAGCCGGCCTGGTTGGGTTGGTTCTGACGGACACTCCCTCCTAGAAGTTGGAGCGCTGCACCTCTCAGACGTCAGTCTCACCATGAAGGTCGACCTGTTCACCTGCGGAGTCCTGCTGCTGGCCTTGACGGCTCCAGGTGAGTCTCACCCCTGAGTCTGGACCTCACCTGTCTGTCCCCGGAGGACGGACACAAACACCAGGTGACCGGGTCGGTCAAACCTGAGGGAGCAGCTGTTGTTCTGTGAGGGTTTTGTTGTTGTTGTTTCAGATTGTTTGTTTTTGTTTACTGTGTTCTGATATTTGATTTCCAAACGGGCTTAGAACTGGTTCAACCAGCATAGATGTTCCGAGGATCTGTCAGAGGAACCGTTATGTTCTCCGTTCGTTCTCTGACAGGTCGCTCAGGTCTTCAGGAGAGCTTTAAAGGGATAGTTCAGCCTTTTTGAATCAGCTTTCTGTGTTAAAGTTCATTTTAAACAGACAAATTAGCATTTTCTGACAACAGAACATTAGCCAAAATGATCAGAACTGATGCTCACAACAAAACGCTAAATTGAGAGGAACGCGAGCTAAAGTGAGCAGAGCACTAGCTGAAACAAGCAGAAGACGAGCTAAAATGAACAAAGCATGAGCTAAATCGCAGATGCTCAGCCAAAATGAACAAATCAGAAGCTAAGCCCTTTGCTTAATATTATCTAAAGCAGGGTGCTCATTACGTAGATTGCAATCAACTGGTAGATCTCTGAGATAGTACTGGTAGATCGCAGCATGACATTAAAAAAAATAATAGTCTGTTCAGTGCCCTGAGATTACTTCTTTTGTGAATTAACGCTATATAAATAAACTGAATTGAATCTTAGAACATCTTTACTCAGCAAACACAACAGTTTAGGTCAAAATACTATAATTTTAAAGCCACAGTACTGTACTATAGTTCATAATTTCTTATCTGGCAACCCGACTGACATGAAAACTACAGCATTTTTCATGTAAACCAGCTTATTTTTTCTTTATTGCCCCCAATAAACATTGAAAAATCACTAATGTTTCCACAGATTACTCTGATGCATGCTCAATAATCCAGGTAGAAAAATCTAAAAAAGCTAAGTCTGGTCCTCTGGACATTCAAAAAAATAAAACAAAACAAAGCAACAAAAAAAATGTAGAAACGTTTCATCTTTCGTCCGAAAGACTTTCTCAGTCTGAGTTGCTGTATTCAGCTCAGTCTTATAAATAGCACCCTCTCACAGTGTTACACAACCAGTTGGCTGATGACAGCCTGAAACCAGCTGCTCACATGATCAAGGGCCATCAGCCTAACAATGGATCATTAGCACCCTGATGGTTGTTTGCTATTCACAGAGGGCTGAGTGATACTAGCAATCACAGCATTGTAAGAGGGAGACAGTTGAACACGGAAAGAGTGACCGCTGGCCTGGAGATGAGTGTAGACTGCAGAGTCCTGACCTGATGATGTTGATCTTCTGTGCTGGTCCATCCTTTTGGCCAGTGGCTGTTTAGTTTCCCCAATGTAAGACTGATCACAGCCCTCCTGACACTGAACAGCATACACAATATTACTCTGTTTGTGCCGGGGGACTGGATCTTTGGGATGAACCAGTCTTTGCCGTAATGTATTTTGGGGTTTAAAAGCCACTGGGACGTTGTGTTTAGAAAATAAACGTCTCAATGTCTCTGAAACTCCCGCAACATACGGAATGACCACTGGTCTGGGTCTGGGTTCCTTCTTTTCACCTGATGGCTGGCTGGAGTCCTGTTTGGGTTTCTTCTCTGCTTTCAGGAAGGCCCAGTTAGGATATCCACATTTCTCTAGAGCCTGTTTTGTGTGTGATTTCTCATTCTGTCTGGCTCCTAAGTTAGTGGGGATTTTGTTTTATTTTTTTGTTTTGTTTTATTTTTTGAATGTCCAGAGGACCAGACTTAGCTTTTTTAGATTTCCACAGATTGTTTTTGTGTAAACGGGGCCTTATAGTAGGTAGATCACTTTGACTTGATCATTTCAAAAATAGCTCGCATGCTGAAAAAGTCTGAACACCCCTGCTCTAACAAAACATCTAAATCATAAAAACAGACGTACAAAGTTTAAAAAGAACAGAAGCAAAAGAGAAGCTAAAGATTAAAAGTAGCTGAAAAATAAAAACAGTAAAATTGTAGTGAATGGCAACATTTAACTAAACTGTAACTAAAGTTTAAATTCAATTCATGAACCAGTAGCTCATTCATTCAACCTTCATTTCTACAGGTTAATCATTGAGCCTCGGGGACTCATTTACAAGAGAGACCTGATTTAACAATGAGTGATGACAACAGTGGACAACAAAGACAAAAATAGACAATCATAAAGGACGCGTACAAATGGAGTATTTTTATAACAAGTGAAAAATAAAAGGTATTTAAAACAAAATGTAATAAAAAAAACAGATAGGTGGTGTAGAAAACTAAAAACATGAACATGTCTTTGGCGTTCAGGGCTAAAATAACAGAAACTCATCTAAAAGCTAAAACAAGCAGATTAGTAGCTAAAAGCTAAAATGAACAAAACAGTAGCTTTAAGCTTGAGTAATTAGAAAAACTGGAGCTGGAGCATTTCTTCTTCATGAGTTGTTTTTTTTGGTCACATCTTGTCCCGACGTTAGTTTTGGTTTGTCGGTGAATAAATTGATCAAAGCGTTATTTTAGACGTCATGTTGTTCTTGACTTGGACCAGCGGTCATTTCCAAAGACAGGAAATGAACAGGTTCATGCATGACGAGGAGCAGGAATTTCTTCGCTTCACTTTCTGACAACAGCTGAGGTGAGCCGAGGAAAGGACACAAACAACAAAAGCTGTCGAGTTTCAGCGTTTTGGCTGCCAGACCTGATTTGACTAATCGGAATCAGCAGAAACATTTGAGCTCCTTCTGATTCTGAAAACCGGTGCGGTCGGTTTTACTCAGAACAACTCACATCTGCTGCTTTGACGGATTAACCTGAAGCGGTCCGACAAGTTTCACCCAGTGCTGTGAACAGGATGCAGGGGCCTTCAGAGGGTCACGGGAGGACACTCAGCGGCCCTGAAATGTTAATAAAAAGGAAAATATCTGCTTTCAACTCACTTTGACTCTTATGTTAGTTATCAGACACTTAAAGATTTAACGCAAACACAACGCTTCTAAGTTTTAACTGCAGATTTTCATATTTTTAGCTCCAATTTATTAAATAAATTGCCTAAAACTGCTTCCAAATTTAATTTAATTCAGACTAATTCAATCAGGCTACAGTAACATTAAAATGTACCAAATATATTGAATTAGTTTGTTTGTTTCTGTTCACTTGGAGTGAATAGAAACATGCCAGTTGTTTCAAGTTTAATTAAAATATAATTTTTCTGTTAAAATTTGTTAAACAATTCACCTTTTTAACTCGGAACCAATTTAACGTGTTCTGTTCCTAAACTTAAAGGTGATTTTAATTCAGTTTATTTTAATGTTTATAAATGCAGCCTAAATGAAGTTATAATTTAATTAAATGGAATTTGAGTCAGACGTTAAATGTGATTAATTTTATAAAGTGGTATTAAACTTCTGTCTCAATCAGCTTCATAAATCGTTTTTAATTTATTACAATTAATCCTAATTATCTAAATTAATTATGATCATCATTGGATTCAAAAGGATTATGTTTAATTTTCCTAATAAGTCCAGTCCGAATGAGTTGGTCTAACTGAAGATTAGTTTTTATAAATCTCATAATTTTTTTTTTTTTAGAATAAAACTGGTGAACTGAACAAAATTTTCCAAGTTTTACTTTGTAACGAAATAAGATACAAACTTTATTTAGCCCTCGACTGAAGCTCTAACTTCTCAAAGTTCAAGTCTAAATAAAACTGAGGCTTTTTGTTTTGGACGTTTGCAGCCGATACGAGCGTCAGAACGTCCAGTTTGAAAGTGTTTTACAAACTGCAGAGAGGTAGCAGCTTAGCTCCTGATTCAACGTTTAATTCAAGAAAACTTTATTTAAACGTGTCTCATCCTTTTCATTTATTAAAATCTCAGTCAAACGTAAATATGTTTTAAAGATCTTAACGTTTCGATCTGTCACATTCCTCCTCTGAATGACATAGCTCCATTGTTCTAATCCAAAACACTGCAGTAATTTCCCCCTTTGTTTGTTCCCGTTTGAGGCGTCACCTGGTGTCCATCAGAACCTTTTCAGAACCTGTTGGTTCTGTTTGTTGTTGGTGGAAACACGTCTGACCTTCTTTTTGCTTTCTCCAACAGGAAGTGATGCCCAGCTCAGCGGTAAGCCTTTCAAACTCTTCTCCTTTTAAATGCAGAGCTGAAAATCTTTATATCAGATAAACTTAAGCTCTCAATAACACTGGCCCAACTGAGGATGCACCACAGGAAGAACTAGAGACTCTGGAGGAGACTGCAGTAAATTTTTTATGGGACAATTACTATGACATAAAATATGAGGACATTTCGTTCTGTTACACCCTGCCCAGTAAATCACCAAATTCCAAACAGTCGGTAGTCGTCGAGTTCGTTAGCAGGAAGTTTAGAAACTACGTAATTAGTAAATCAAAGCTACTGAAGGGAACAAAAATGTACATAAATGAACATCTAACAAAAAAAAAATGGAAAAATTGCAAAGGAAGCAAGGTGGCTAAAAAACCAAAACAAAATAGCATCAACATGGACAAGAAATGGAAACATCTTTATCAAAACACATGAAGGGGCTAACCCTAAAATGATAAAAGAACTGAAGGATCTAGACGAGCTCAGGGGAGGACAAATTACAAATCAATGAAACAACTGAAATGAACAAATACATTAAAACATGACAACATACGAAGACTCAGAACCTAAAATATATAATGTTAATGATGTTATTGATGCTAACTTTTTTCCAGTAATAAAAGATAGCGAATACTACAATGAAGAGCAATTTAATGACATCAATATAACAAATGGAGTTCTCTCTATTATTCACTTTAACAGCAGAAGTATAAATGCAAATATATCCAAAATAACAGATTACTTAAAACAGTTAAACAGAACTTTTACAATAATAGCACTGTCAGAGACATGGCTCAATGATGATAACACAAGTAATATTCACATCGAAGGGTATGAATTATTTCACATGAACAGAAATAATAAAAGAGGTGGTGGTGTCGCTCTATATGTAATGAATGAAATAAAATGTAAATTAAATAATGAAATGTCAATAATAGTTGATAATATTATGGAAATGATAACAATAGAAATAATAAACAAAAATGATAAAAACATAATAATAAGTTGTGTATATAGATCACCAGGATCAAATATAGAAATATTCACTGATAAAATCTTGGAGCTATTGGAGAAGAGTTTTAATAAAAAAGTTTTTTTGTGTGGAGACTTTAACATTGATATGGGAAATATAACAGATTCAAATAACATCAGTACATTTATAAATTCAATGTACAGTTTAAATAGGGCTGGACGATATGGCCAAATTTTTTATCACAATATAGTTCTTAATTTCGGTCGATAACGATATAATTCGATATCGATATAAGCAATATAAAAGCCTAAAAAAACTATAAACTATACAAATAAATTAATGTTCTCCTTGTATTTGTATTTAGCCTCCAAAAAGATGGAAATCACCATCAAATAAACATAAACTTCTCAACCCAATAATTCTCAGTCGGGTCATCTGGACACTTTCTTTTTTATAGAAACGTTTCACCCTCCATCCTCCATCCAATTTCTATAAAAAGAAACTGTCCAGATGACCCGACTGAAAATTATTGGATTTGGTACGTGGATTATTGAGCATGAACTTTCTTGCCATAAAATTCTCAACTGTGTCAATATTAATAGTTTTAACTTTAAACATCTTTAAAATTTACAGCATTGAAATTCATAGTTAATTAAATAAAACTTTTGGGTGTTGTTATTTATAAGAAGCTGACATAGAAATCTCATGGAAATTACTTAAGAATAAAAATAACAAAATCAATTGCATTACTGTATAAAGTAAAATAGTTTTTGAATGACAAAGTTTTGAATATATTGAATAATGTAATGATTGTTCCATATTTAATCTGTTGTATTGAAGTTTGGGGAAAAGCATGTAAAACTATTACAAACCCTGTTTTTTTTTGTTTTGTTTTTAAAGAGCTATAAGAATTATTAGTAGGAAGTGCTATGGTCACCCAACAAATATTTCATCAGTTTAAATTATTAAAATTTTATGATTTGGTTGAACATAGTATTTTACAAGTCATGTATAAAACTGAAAAAAAAATTACCCCCCAAATATTCAATTAAAATTTGTTTAAAGTTATTAAACCCTGAAGGGAATGTAAATGTTTGTAAAACCTCCATTTAGGACTAGTTTGAAGGAGCTGAGTTGTAAATCAGGAAACAGGATTGTGTTGACTTGATATCACCATAAACATTTCTAAAACTATTTATATGTTTTAAAATATGATTAAATCAAAGTTGTTGGGAAGGTGTGGTGCAGGTGAAGTGAAGGTTGTTTGTTTGTAGTTATTTTGTATTTTTTAAACAAGGGGCAGATATTAAAACACTATTTTCGTCTTTCTGCACATTTTCATTCAGTGTTTTTTCTTCTTCTGATGAATTTGTTTTATTTTGAATTTAAAAAACATGCAGCGCTGCTGGGGCTGTTTGTTTACGTTGTAGTTTCAGGGAAACGTTGGCTCAAACTTTATTGTTCTTCATCTTCTGACTCTCATCATATTCTATCGAGTGGAAACTCTTCAGATTAAACAAGTTAGAATAGATGTTCCCACCGCTAGTTAGAACGACTTTGTCACGTTTTGCAAAATAAAGAAACCGAGTAAGACTCGCTGCAGATGAGACCTGCAGTTTAACAAAACCGAACTACGTCCACACCTACGAATTAGTCTTTCCTCTCATCAGTGATGTCGTCTGCTTTCTCTTCGCTTGTGAAACTTTGTTCAGTCACATTCTGACGGTCATGAGCACTCGTTTGACTCGTTTTGAAGCGAAAACTTAACGCGCTTTGGAGACTAGCTTAGCTTTTAGCCTGCTACCGCTAACGCCTGCTGCTGGACTGAGCGCTGCGTAACAACGACGTCACCACGCACGTTTTGTGTCACAGCTTTTTCTGTCCGGGCGGGTTGTTGAAGCAGCCGCTCCAACCCGAACAGAAACAGAAAAACGTCAGTGAAACGTTGTAAAATCCTATCGAAATATCGAAAATATGCTTAAACTTCATATCATCGTTATTGAATAAAAGTATATCGCGATATTTATCGTTATTGAATTATCGTCCAGCACTAAGTTTAAATATGTATCCGTTGATATCCAAGCCAACAAGAACTACAACTCATAGTGCCACAATAATTGATAATATTTTCACAAATATAACAAACGGAGAGGTGATAGGTGGTATTTTAACGACCGACTTAAGTGATCATTTACCAGTTTTCACAATCTATAAAAATGATCAAAGTATCACAAAAGCAGTTAAAACAAAGAAAAAGATCATAAACACATCAAAAAAAGTTTTGGAAAAATTAAAAGAGGATCTAGATAAACAAGACTGGAATGAAGTGTATGTTGATGATGTGAACAGATCATATGATGAGTTTATGAATATCTTGGAAACTCTGTATGAAAAAAATTGTGTACAAACAAATTATACAAAGAGAAATATCGTTGACCAACCATGGATGACAAAAGGGTTGAGAAATGCTTGTAAAAAAAAGAATTATTTGTATTCATGTTTCTTGAAATTGCGAAGTCAGAACGCTGAAGAAAAATATAAAAAGTATAAAAATAAATTAGTAGGGATTATAAGGAAACATAAGAAAGAATATTATAGTAAATTATTAGATAAAAGTAATGGTGATATGAAAGCAACATGGCGAGTAATGAATAGTGTTATGAAGAATCATAAAGCAAAAACTAGTATTTCAAAATATTTTGTAAAAGAAAAAGATGAAGTTTATGATGAAAATGAAATTGTCAATGGATTTAATCAATATTTTGTGAATGTTGGATCAAGCCTTGCAGCTAAAATACCAAAAGTAAATAATAATGTGAGCCATTCAATTACAGGCTGTGCAAACAGTATTTTTCTAAATGGAACTAACAAAGAGGAAATAATGAAGGTAGTAAAAAATCTTACAGACAAGAGATCAAAGGACTGGGTGGACATGGATATGATGTTTGTAAAGGATATAATGAGCCATGTTATTGAGCCGTTTACATATATATGTAACTTATCATTTTCAACAGGAATATTTCCAGATAATATGAAAGTAGCTAAGGTAGTTCCTCTTTTTAAAAATGGTGATAAATGTGTGTTCAACAATTATAGACCTATATCCTTGTTACCACAGTTTTCTAAAATTCTTGAAAAACTATTTGTGAACAGACTAGATCAATTTATAGACAAACAAAATATTCTAAGCAACAGTCAATATGGGTTCAGAGCTAAAAACTCTACATCAATGGCTCTCATGGAATTAATGGAACAAATAACTACTGCTGTCGATCAAAAACAATATTGTGTCAGTATTTTTGTTGATTTAAAAAAAGCATTCGATACTATTGATCACACCATTCTCCTTGAAAAACTGAACAAATATGGTATTAGAGGACCAGCATTACAGTGGGTATCTAGCTATTTGAAAGATAGGAAACAATTTGTACAAATAAATGATGTAAGATCTGACCTCTGTAATATCACATGTGGAGTTCCCCAGGGCTCTGTGCTTGGACCAAAGCTATTTATTTTATATGTGAATGACTTGGTAAATGTGTCAGGACTCCTTAAATGTATACTTTTTGCTGATGATACCACATTTTTCTGTTTAGGTGAAGATATAGAACAAATGTTGGAATTGATAAAGACAGAATTTACCAAAATACAAACTTGGTTTAAAATCAATAAATTATCATTAAATCTAGAAAAAACTAATTACATGATATTCAGTAATAAAAAGAAAACTGTTGATGTTCCACTCAAAATTGAGGGTGTTGAGATTTGTAGAGTGAGTGAGGTGAAGTTTTTGGGTGTTATTATTGATGACAAACTGACATGGAAACAACACATAAATTCTGTAAGAATAAAAATAGCTAAATCGATTGCAGTACTATACAAGGTCAGAGACCTATTGAATGATAAAGCTCTGTATTTGTTGTATAACACAATCATTGTTCCACACTTAATCTATTGTATTGATGTTTGGGGGAAAGCGTGTAAAACAATCACAAAGCCTATTTTTGTATTACAGAAAAGAGCTGTAAGAATTATCACTAGAAAACATTACTGTCATCCATCCAGTACATTATTTTATCAACTGAAATTATTGAAGTTCCATGATTTGGTTGATTATAATATTTTATCAATTATGTATAGGGCTCAGAATAACGAATTACCTTTAAATGTCCAAATGAATTTTGTTAAAAGACAAAGTTGTTATAATCTTAAGGGGACAGAGATGTTTGTAAAACCACAATTCAGAACTAGTTTGAAGGGACGTTCTACCTCAATCCAGGGAATTAGATTATGGAATGGCTTGGAGAATGTAGTTAAAAATGCCAAGTCACTGTTTACATTTAAGAAAATGATCAAAAGGAATTTGTTGAAAAAATATATATGAATTAGCATAATGTGTATTGTATCAATTATTAGTTATGTATTAGTATTAGTATTAGAAAATTAGATATATCCGAACATGAAACAGATCAGCATCAGCATGGGTGGTTTCCATTCAGAGGAGCCAGTTGGGGTGGTTCAGACATCTGGTAAGAATGCTTCCTGGACGCCTCCCTAGGGAGGTGCTCCAGGCATGTCCAACTGGGAGAAGACCCCGGGGAAGACCCAGGACACGCTGGATAGACTTAGTCTCTTGGTTAGCCTGGAGTCCTCCCAGAAGAGCTGAAAGAGCTGGCTGTGGAAAGAGATGTCTGGACCTCCCTGCTCAAGATGCTGCCCACGAGACCAGACTTCGGAACAAGCGGAAGATAATGGATGGATGGATGGATGGATGGGACATGCCCCCCCTCCCCCCACAGATAAAAACAAATAACTAATTTGAACCCCCACACACACGTTTACCATGAAATATCAGTTCACCCAGCACTGTTTCCATTTCTTCATGAATTAATCCATTCCACTTGATTAATATAATTCTCAATACACTAAAAATCCACTCCAGGTTTTCCTGGAAGCACTTCCTGAGAAGCGGAGTGCGCTCTACTCACACAAGGAGAGCTGTTGGTCAGGCTACTTCTTGTTGCTCTCCAAAGTAGTGACTGAATCAGGTGTTGACAAGTGTAAATGGACTATACAGTATAGCACGTTTCTATCTTATCAAGATACTCAAAGCTCTTTACAACACAATCTGTGCCTCATTTACCCATTCATACAGCACTCTACTAGATCTGTACAAAGCTAATTGAACAAATCATTCTAAAGAGACTAATCAGTGCTTTATCACATTCATACACCAATGGGACACATATCAGAGGGTTCCGTGTCTTGCCCGGGACACTTCAGCATGTGACTGCTGATGGAATCAAACCCACAACTTTTGCATTGAAGGACAACTGCTCTAACCACTCAGCCACAGCTGCCCCATGTAGATGTTTAACAACCTATTAATGCAGGAAATGGCACCTACTGTATTCAGAATTTCAGGAGGAGAACCCCCAGACCCCCTTTTGTGTGGAAAATCTGTAGAGAACAAGTGAAAACGTGGAGTAAGGAGAGCTTGACTGCAGAGATGTTGGAGAGTTTGATCAGTTTTAAATGTAGATTCTAAGATGAACGTTTTGAAGAAAACTCTCCTAAAACCATTAAACCCGTTAAAGATATCAACAGTTTACAGCTGTTTTGATTGTTGCTGTATATATCCCCCCAAGCTCCAACAGCAAAGATAGAGGTGAGGCACTAAATGAACTATATCTGCACATCAGTGAGCAACAAACAGCCCATCCTGATGCTTTTCTCATCACGGCTGGTGATTTCAACCATGCAGATTTAAAGAGTGTTCTTCCAAAAACATACAGAAACATAAACTTTGCAACAAGAGGAAACAACACCCTGGACCAGGTTTACACCACCATGAAAAATTCCTACAGAGCCATCCCCCTCCCCCACATTGGTGCTTCTGACCATATCTGTGTTATGCTAAAGCCAGCATACAGGCCACTGGTGAAAGTCACAAAACCAGTCCGCAAGCAGATACGAGTGTGGCCAGAGGGGTCTTCAGAGGCACTCCAGGACTGTTTTGACACCACAGATTGGAGTATGTTCAAAGAAGCTGCTACCACAAACAACACCACATGTCTCCAGGAGTACTCAGACACTGTATGTTCATACATCACCAAGTGCATTGATGATGTAACCAACCTTAAAACCATCACTGTTCGGGCTAACCAGAAGCCATGGCTGACAGCTGAGGTTTACAGACTCCTGAGAGCCAGGAATGCTGCCTTCAAAGCGGGAGATCAGGTGGGCCTGAGGGCAGCCAGAAACAACCTGGACCGGGGCATCAGAAAGGCAAAGAAGCAGTATTCTGGGAAAATAGCTCACCGTTTCAAGGACAGCAGGGATACACGCAGTCTGTGGCAGGGAATACAGACCATCACAAACTACAAACCACCCCCCCAGACCTGTGACAGCTCAGCCTCTGCGCTGAATGAACTGAATGAGTTTTTTGCTCGGTTCGAGGCAAGTAACAGCACACCAGCACATAAACTCCCCCCCTCTCCTGATGGCCAGGTGCTGACGCTGTCCTCAGACAGCGTAAGGCGATCATTCATAAAGATTAACGCCCGGAAGGCCTCTGGTCCTGACAACATACCTGGTCGTGTGCTGAAGGACTGTGCAGGGGAACTCGCAGCGGTCTTCACGGACATCTTTAACATCTCACTGAGCCAGGCCATCGTCCCCACCTGTTTCAAAGCCACCACCATCATCCCTGTCCCAAAGAAGGCAACGCCCGCATGCCTCAATGACTATCGCCCAGTAGCACTCACCCCCATCCTGATGAAGTGCTTTGAACGGCTAGTCATGAAAAGCATCACATCTGTCCTCCCTGACTCCCTGGATCCCTTCCAATTTGCATACCGACCTAATCGCTCAACCGACGATGCCATCTCCTCTGCCCTTCACACAGCTCTCACACATCTGGACACGAAGGACTCCTATGTTAGAATGTTGTTCATCGACTTCAGCTCGGCATTTAACACCATCATCCCCCAACAGCTCATCCTTAAACTGGACAGTCTGGGGCTGAACACCTCAATGTGTAACTGGCTGCTAGACTTCCTGACCGGGAGACCACAGACAGTACGGATCGGGAGTAACACATCTAGCACCATCACATTGAACACAGGGGCCCCACAAGGATGTGTGCTGAGCCCCCTTCTATTCACCCTGCTAACACACGACTGCACACCATCGTACAGCTCCAACCACTTCATCAAGTTTGCGGACGACACAACAGTGGTGGGTCTCATCAGCAACAACGATGAGACGGACTACAGGAACGAGGTGAGCCGCCTGGCCTTGTGGTGCGGACACAACAATCTCACTCTCAACGTGGAGAAGACAAAGGAGATTGTTGTGGACTTCAGGAAGAGGGATGCCCAACATCCCCCTCTGACCATCAACAGCACCGCAGTGGAGAGAGTAGACAGCACCAAGTTCCTGGGAGTGCACGTCTCAAAGGACCTGTCCTGGAGCAGGAACACTGCAGCACTGGCAAAGAAGGCTCACCAGCGTCTCTACTTTCTCCGCAAGCTGAAAAGGGCTGGAGCTTCAACCCCCATCATGAGCACCTTCTACAGAGGTGCCATAGAAAGTGTCCTGACCAGCTGCATCACTGTGTGGTTTGGTGCATGTACTGCATCATGCCGCAAGAGCCTCCAGCGCATTGTGAGAGCAGCTGAGAAGATCGTGGGCACCTCCTTGCCCTCACTGCAGGACTTACACAGCAAACGCCTCAATCGGAAAGCCCACCGCATGGCAGGTGATCCCACACACCCACTACACAGCTGCTTCAGACTGCTGCCATCAGGGAGGAGACTGAGGAGTCTCCAGGCTCGAACCAGCAGACTGAGAGACAGCTCTGTTCATCAGGCAGTCAGAATGCTAAACACTCTGCCTGCTCTGCCTCCCCTCCCATTTGAACTGCCTTAACACTAAAACTTTCTCACATATTATCACTCAACACAAAGTTTTTAACACTAGACTCTGTGTCATCAAACGGGTTAATCACTAAACTCTCGGTCATGTGCTCATACAGTTTGCACTACTTCTCATACTTGCACTAATGTCTGTATTACATCACTGCCTATAATCATAATACTGTTTACATTCTCTGTTTACATTTATTAATACTGTTTACTTTTATTACTACTGCTTACATGTAATTACTACTGTTTACATTTATTTACACTACTCTAATATCTACACCACTGCTGGTACATATACAGTGTGCTCTGAACGGTCTTATTTAGGGATGCCCAATGTGCCTTACTGCATATGCCACTTTTTGCCTCTACAACAACATCAACTACTACCTCATACATATACTGTGTACATTGACTCATACGCTGCTTTGCCACTTTGCAAATGTCAATGCTAGAAACCTTTAGTTTATTTTAGTTATACTTTTTATACTCTTTTTTTATACTAGTATGCAAAAACTCAGGACAATATTATGTTCATTAAATGTTTAATGTTTTAGTTTTAGAGTTGGTGTAAATTTTCATACTCTTATACCACTATGCAAAAAACTCAGGACAGTGTTAGGTTTACTATTTTATGCTTATGTCTATTATTATATGTTTCAGTGTTTCAATGTTTAGATGTTTACTGTTGCACCGAGGGACTGAGAGAAACGCAATTTCGGTCCTGTGTATGTCCTGCACTGTACATATTGCAGATCTGACAATAAAGTTGACTTTGACTTTGACTTTGACTAAAATACAGATAAAACACAAACATAAAAAACACCTGCTGTTTTTTTTTTTTTTTTGGTAGTAGATTTATCTTAATTTAATTTTGTGTGTTTCAGTAACTCTTTCTTTGGTTTTCCGTCTGTTTCAGCCTCACCTGTCAATCATCCTGCTGCCTGATTCTGTTTCCTTTAAGTTACTGTTTCCTCGTGTTTTAACTCTTCAATGAATTTACTGATTGTAAACCTCTGAGCTTGTCATCATCTGGAATTTGATTTCTCTTGCTTTTTCTGTGAACTTTAATTAAAGATTTGAACTTTCATTTTGGATTCTTTCTTTCTTGTTTAGTCACAGCGGATCACATACAGCTCAAAAAGTGCTATTTATAAGATTAATTTGAACAACAGGATAAACTAAGCAACCCATAGCTCTCGGTTCCTGCACCGGTTTGACGTGTGAACATGTTTCTGCAGTTTGTGGCACTGCTCCGCTCAACACCAAGAAGGAAAACAGGATTGTTGGAGGTCAGCAGGCAGCTGCCGGGGCCTGGCCCTGGCAGGCCAGTCTGCAGATCGCAAACGCTCTCTGTGGGGGTTCTCTAATCACCAACCAGTGGGTCCTCAGTGCTGCTCACTGCTTTTCCAGGTGAGCTCTGATTCTGCATTGTTTTTAGTTGAAGGGAGAGAAGGATTATTGACTGGAGAGACAGAGGGACCAGGCTGGAAAGGATGTGCAGCAGGTTAGGCTTGTTAAAGATAGGAATTGTAATGTTCTAACAAGAGAGGAGGGTGTGATGGGAAGATGGAAGGAGTACTTTGAGGAGCTAATGAAGAGAATGAAAGAGAAAGAAGAGTAGAGGTCATCAAGATCTGGGAGAGAGTTGTAGAAGCTAGAAAACAAGATTAATTATGATTTTTATTTTTTGTCTGGTCTTCACGACTTTGCTATGAATACCTCTAACTCCGATGTCTGATTTTCTCAGCACCAGCAACCCTTCAAATGTGCAGATTTACCTTGGACGGTCAAACCTGCAAGCCTCTAACACCAATCAGGTGATCCGGTCAGCGTCCCAGGTCATCGTGCATCCGGACTACAACAAAAACACAAACGACAATGACTTGGCCCTGGTGAAGCTGGCCTCTACTGTGACGTTCACCAACTACATCAGGCCTGTCTGTCTGGCGGCACAGGGCAGCGTCTTCCCAGGAGGCCTGGACAGCTGGGTCACCGGCTTTGGAACCACCAGCAGTGGCGGTAAGTACCGATGCAGTGAGGCTTCCGGTGGCGTTCAACGGGACGCTGACATTTACTCCACCCCGGAGTCAGGGACTGGGTTTATGATGCAGGCCAACTTCTGTTTACTACTGTACTGTACTTAACAAATTATATTACGAACTTGGGTTCCAACACTCAGAAACTGAAATAAGGACCACTGGTGGCACAGAAGGATGCGGTGACTTTTTGTCAGGGAAATGTTTTGCTGTGAGACAACATTATTTTTTTTCTTCTAAAAGCGACGCCATGAAGGGAAACAACAAATGACCAAACACGTACAGGCCCACGTCAGAAGAGTTAAAAAATAACAAGAATTTGTCAAGATCAGCTATTTTGAGTGTTTAGCTAGCCTTTTGTTACTTTTAGCTTCTAGCTAGCCTTTGGATACTTTTAGCTTCTAGCTAGCCTTTTGCTACTAAGTTCCTAGTTTGTGTGTTACTCTTAGCTGTTCTTTGCTCCTTTAAACTTTTACCTAGATGTTTATTGCTACTTTTAGCTTCTAGCTAGAGGGGCCGCAATAGCTCGGTGGTCAGTGCCACGGTCTTGCAATCCTGAGGTTGCGGGTTCAAGCACAGGTTGCATTTTAGCTAATGTTTAGCTCCTTTTAGCTAACCTTGGGCTACCTTTAGCTTCTAACAAGCCATTTGCTATTTTAAGCTTCTAGCTAGTGTTTTGCCTTTTTAGCTGGTCTTTGCTCCTTTAAGCTTTTACCTACTTTTTGGCTACTTTTAGCTTCCAGCTAGTAGCTGTAATCTTGTGTTTTGCTCCTTTAAGGTAACACTTTGCTACATTTAGCTTGTTAAAAAGCCTTTTGGTACCATATTTTCCTGAACATAGGTCGCACCGGAATATAGGTCGCATTGTCCAATTATTGCCAAAGAATTGGAAAAAATCCATATACTGTAGGCCTATAGGTCGCACCTGAATATAGGTCGCACCTACATCAAAATGTGGACCATGTTTAGCTCTGCTGCAAATGCCTGCCACAGGAGCGCACAGCAAGGCTTTTAAGAAGATTAACACTTAAAAACAGATTATTTGTTTGATAAAAATTATAGCAAATGAGCTGAACTTTTCTTTAATAAATGAATAATTTTAGCAGGATAAACACATAAAAAATATATTTGTTAGCTGACATTATTGTAAGAGTGTGTCTCAGTTTAATTTTTGTTAATAAATGATTACAAATCAGCTTATTTCATAAAAAGTCATAAATAGGCCGCACCTGAATATAGGCCGCAGGGCATGCAAAAATGATAAAACGCCCGCGACCTATACAGTATTCCGGAAAATACGGTACATGTTTTTACCATTCCTTAATGATGCTTGTAGCTAGTTGGTTACATTTATCTTTTAGCTACTCTTTTGCTGCAATTTTTGTTTTTGGATAGCTTTTGGGAACCTTTAAATAATATTTTTTGGTACATTTAGCTAACATAGTGCTACTTTTAGGTAGCATTTTGCTGCAGCTAGCATTTTGCTTTTTCATGTTTTGTTTTCCTGTTTGTTCTCTTGTCCAGGTTCTGTTTCGAACACGCTGCAGGAGGTGGACATTCCCATTGTGACCAACAGCGACTGCAACAAAGCGTACGGTTCGATCACGAGCAACATGTTGTGCGCCGGCCTGACTCAGGGAGGGAAAGACTCCTGTCAGGTGAGGTTTGAACAAAGTCTTCTGTTGAAGACGGCAAGCTGCTGGATCAGGGGCTGGTTTTAACTTCCAGCGTTTCCATTTGTGACGCTAAATAAATACACAATAAAATACATCCGTATTTATTGGTTTCAGGTTAAGAATCAGAAATGAAACATTTTTGACGTGTCCTGATGGGTCCATGTTTGAACAACCCTTTCTGGTGTGTTCAGGGGGACTCTGGCGGCCCGTTGGTCAGTATAAACGGAACCACGTGGGTCCAGGCCGGAGTGGTGAGTTTTGGAAACGGCTGCGCTCAGGCCAAATTCCCGGGAGTCTACGCTCGAGTCTCAGAGTACCAGTCCTGGATCAGCACCCAGGTCACCGGAGACCAGCCGGGCTTTGTCAACTTCCAGAACAGTTCCAATGCGACGGGAACAAACGGAGCGGCTCATGTCATCTCCCTGTCTGTCCCCCTGCTGCTGTCCATCCCGCCTGTTGTCTTCACTCTGTTTGTCCTCTCATGAGACATTTAATAAAGCCTGGGCTCACCTGGCCAGGTCCAACCATCAGCTTAGAGTCAGAATCTGTAAAAAAAATTACCTTGTTTATCCTCAACCTTTCTGAGGTTCTGCACAGAAACACAAATAATTCCACTTCCTGTCCCGTGCTTTTATTTTACAAAACAACAAGCATCTATAATTTAAATCTACCCAACATAAATAACTAAATTTAACTCGTCAAAAATGTAATAAAACTAATTTAATTGAGACGTCAATAAAACTTTTATTTTGAAATATTCAATAATAATTAATTCATAAAGTACTGAAACTAATCATGCAAAAACTTTAGCATTTAGCTAGACTTTTCTAATATTTATCTAGGATTTTGCTACTTTTAGCTTGAGCTAATAGTTTGCTAATTTTAGCTTCAATATAAAGTACCATTACGCTCATTTGAGAACTTTTTATTTTGAGCAATATGTGACTACTTTTCACTTGTGTATACTATACAGTACATAGTTCCTGTAGTTAAAAGAAAATCACTAAAAGCAACAACAGAATATGAATTATATCAAATTATTACACATGAAGTGCTGAATTTTAAACACCAAATTTCTTTTATTTTACTATGCCATGAAGTTGTAATAAACACTAAAAAAAAAGGTTTAGTAGGATAAATTTATTTTTTAACTTTAAGGTGAAATAATGAAAAAATAATTTTTAAATTTGATTAAAATAAATCTAAACGGGAACTATTTTGACACATTCTGTACTCCGTATTCGGAGAGTTTCCCCATCAAACTGAGCAGATTTTGTATTAAAGCTTATGAAAATAAATAAATAAATAAATAAAGGTCTAGTGGAATAAATATAAGAATTTTTTGAGTGAATTTTTAAAAAATCTGATTCAAATAAATCTAAACAGGAACTGTTTTGGCACGTTTTGTACTCCGTACTCAGAGAGTTTGTCAAATTGAGCAGATTTTGTCTTAAAGCTGATAAAAAATAAATTAAAAAAAGATTTTGCTGACATTTTTCTGAAAAATAAAAAAGTCAGGAAGGATAGTTTTGTTCATTAGTTTATTTAAAGTTTCTTTGTTCGTATTAATGTTAAACATTTACACTGACGGTGAGATTTTAATCAGTTTAAAAACTGATATGAAGTTGATGAAGATGAGCTGATCTGTATATTTTTTTCTTTCATTACCTCTTAGTGCTCTGAAACGACCTGTTGTGACTTAGTGCTATATAAATAAAATGAATTGAATAAAAGCTGAGCTTTAACTGTGATTAAATGTTGATTCAAATATATTTTCTTCACCACAAACATGTTTACATTCCCAGGATCTCGTTTTTTTTATTCCTCTTCTTGTTTGTTCTCTCGTTCGAAGTTTAATAAATTATATTGTCTGAATATTTATAGCTTTAACGGTGAATGTTGGCTCTTTCTGTAAAATGAACAAAAATAAAATGAAGAATAAAGCTGCACATGATGGACAATGGTGTGACAGGCTGTGATTGATTATTGAAAAGCTGTTTGCATTTGTCAATCGAGTCACAACTTTAAGGGATTTAGTCAGTTTGGTACATTTGATTTTTTTAAATTAAAACACACTAAAAACAATATATAGGACAAAAGCAAAAAACCTGAAGTTTAGGTTAAAGTATGTGACACTGATTTGTTTCCCTGTTTTTAGAATTAAAAAATTAAACAAACTGTTTTTAATTTACTGTCAGTCAAACTGGACGGACCTTAATTAAAATATTCAATGATCATTTTAGCTGCATGCTGAGTCATTGTCTGAAAAGGTCCCGTGTCCCCCAGTTTCCATCCATCACCTGGTTCTGGACTCAGGTTTTGGGGGCAGCTTCTTGATCAGGGAGGTCCAGCCACCTCTTCCAGCTCTTCTGGGAGGACTCAAGGTGTTTCCAGAGAAGCTGAGAAACGTAATCTCTCCGGCGTGTTCTGGGTCTTCTCTGGGTTCTCCTTCCAGTCTGGCATGCTTGAACCACCTCAACTGGCTCCTCTGGATGTGGAGGAGCAGCGTTCTACTCCGAGTCGCTCCTGATTACTGAACTTCTCATCCTGTCTCTAAGGCAGAATCCAGCTACCCTGCAGAGAAAAGTCATTTCAACCTCCTGTATCCACGATCTCATTATTTCTGTCACTTCATGACCAGAGGTGAAAGCAGGAACGTGGACTGACCGGTAAATAGAGAGCTTTGCCTTACAGCTCAGCTCTCACTTCACCACAATGGACCGGAACAGAGTCCACAATACTACAGATGCTGCACCAATCTGCCTGTCAATCTTGCACTCTATTCTTCCCTCACTGTGAACAAAACCCTGAGATACCATATTTTCCGGCGTATAAGTCGCAGGTTTTTTTTTGTTTTTTTTTTTTTACTAATTTGCATGTCCTGCGACTTATACGGCGAAGCGACATATTTATGGATTTTTTCCCATATTTTTAGACCAATTTTTGGCTGAGATATGACCGTTTCCCATTCATTCTGACGAAAAAAACAGAGCAGTACCACTTTTGGCCACTAGGGTCCACCGACCGTTCCCAGCTCATGTGTCCGACGGCAGCCTCCTCTGGTCGGACTCACTCTGTCGCAGCACGGCCTCCTGCTCTCTGGAGGAACTACTGTTAGCTCAGTGTTTGACTGTTAGCAAAATAGCTCAAGAACTACAGGAGAGATTTTGATGAAACTTACAGAAAGTAATCACTGGATGGACATCTACAACCTTTTAGCTGTAGGAGATGTTTGAGCTAAAATTCGATTTATTTATAATTTATTTTCGCAGTAAGTGCAATTTTGGAAGACCATCAAAGCGAAACAATTTAAATTCAGCTGATTTGAACATTACGTTAATTTTTAAAGGAAAAGTTTAGCTCAGAAACACTTTTGCTATAATGTCAGCAGACACATATTTTTTATAAGGTGTATATTTTATTAAATTTTAAAGAAATGAAGCGTATCCGCTCGCTGCGCGTGCACGCTTCACAGCACCGACGTAGCGAAACTATTTTTTAAAATTCAGCTGATTTTAAGTGTTAATCTTGTTAAAGTCCTACCGTGCACGCATGTGGCCAATTCCGGGTTGTCACCGCTTACGCGTAACATACGTGACGCGTCAGCGGTGACGCATAATAGATGCGACTTATAGGGCGAAGCGACATATTTATGGATGTTTCCACTTTATTGGACATAATTGGACTGATGCGACTTATAGGGCAGTGCGACTTATCGGCAGGAAAATACGGTACTTGAATTCCTCCACTTGAGGCAGAACCTCACCCTCGACCTGAAGAGAACAATCCACCCTTTTCCAGTTGAGGACCATGGCCTCAGATTTGGAGGTGCTGATTCTCATCTCAGCTGCGAACCACTCCAGTGAGAGCTGAAGATCACAGTCTGACTTACTACCGGCAATGTGAACCAGACTCTTGCACTGCTTGTATAGGGACCGAACAGCCCATAACAACGGGTCCCCAATCCCATACTCACAGAGCACCCCCGACAGTGTACCCTGAGGAACAGCCTTCTCCAAGTCCACAAAACCCATGTAGACTGGATGGGAAAACTCCCATGACCCCTCGAGGACCCTAGTGAGGGGAACTACCACGCCAGTCTGCCAATCCAGTGGCACTGCCCCCGATGTCCATGCGATGCTGGGGCCAGTTTTCAGTTTAACCTCTCCCAGTTTCAGGTGACTAAAAAAATGTTTTTATAAAACAACAGAACGTAATTCTTGCATTTCTGATAGTGTTGCATTATGAGTCATTCAACCTTTATACAAGTCTGTGTCACGAGGACTCATGATGCTGCCAACACCGTGTTTCACTGACAGGACTGACTCCGAGCTCATTGACCAAAATGTTGTTGTTTTTATCTGTTGGTGAACTCGGGACATGTTTGTTAAGAAGTAACTTTACAAATTTTAGTCTGTTTTACACCAATTATACATATGTGGGTATTTCTTAAAATAAAGCATTTTCAGCTGTCTTCAACCGTCGACCACGTTCTTACGTCTCTTTATGAATGAGTTTTTATGACGACTGATCTTTCAGTTTTATATACGAGACATTTAATGATGATCTGTTAACGTTTCTAAAGTTCCTTCGTGTTTTCACAACACAATCCTCATTTGTTCCTCCGCAGATCGTGACTCGTTTCTTTTTGTTGTGAGTCACGCAGGTCGGAGGTCATGTGACTCTACCACAGGTGGGCCTGTTCAAACTCTGCAGAGGCAACATCTAACCTCAAACATTTATTTAATTATCGATTCTCCTTCATCATTGGACCTGAAACTGATTCAGAAACATTCATTCATTCAACCTTTATTTAGTCAGGTAAATCTTTTGAACCTCAAGGGCTCATTTACGAAAGCGACCTGCTAAAACTAAAGAACAATGAACAGCAGTGGTATAATTTCCTTAAACAATAAACAATAAACAAACAAACAATAAACAATAGAAAACAAAAAGAGAAAAAAAAAAAAAAAAAAAGTTTTTTTTTTTTTTTTTTTTTTACAAAGTATCAAAAAACTAGCAAAACATTATAAGGTAGACGTATAAAATCAAAGACAGGAACAGATCTGCATTGGTTTTTGCCAGGATTCCAACAGATTCTGAAAACCATTTAGAGAAGTCAAGGTCGAGAGCTTCAGATCTTTTTGTAAGATATTCCATGAAGCAGGAGCAGAGTAGGAGAAGGCCCTTTTTCCAAGTTCAGTCCTCACTGACGGAACACTGCAGGTAATCATGTCCTGAGAGCGCACACTGTAGCTGCACTCACGCAAAGACATGTAGGAGGAGATGTATGAGGGCAGCAGACCAAGAAGTGATTTAAAGATGAAAATGTACCAGTGGAAGAGTCTGCGTGAGGTTAATGATGTCCAGTTAACCAGTGAATACAGGGTGCAGTGGTGGGTACGATAATCACAACCAGTTATGAATCTTAGTGCACCATGATAGACAACATCCAACATCCGCAGGGTGCTTGTAGGAGCATTCATGTAGAGAATGTCACCGTAATCAATGGAGGGAAGGAAAGTCACAGACACAAGGCGTTTCCTGACATTCAGTGATAGACATGATCTGTTTCTGAAAAAGAAACCCAGTTTAACTTTCAGTTTCTTCACTAGGTTTTCCACGTGGAGTTTAAAAGAGAGATGTGAATCAATCAGGATACCCAGATATTTATAGGAATCAACAAACTCAATAGGGACACCATTTGAAGAAAAAATCAGAGGAGGATCTGCTGGAACCGCCTTCCTATTTGAAAAAAACATCCCTTTTGTTTTATCAGCATTTAGGACAAGTTTGAGACGGAACAAATCTGACTGGATGATGTCAAAAGCAGATTGCAGTAACTGAAAAGCCTTAGCTACTGTTTTAGCTCTGCAATAAACAACTGTATCATCAGCATAGAAATGTAAGGACGCATCAGGGATGCAGTGACCTACATTAGCTATGTAGATTGTAAAGAGAGTGGGTCCTAAAACTGAGCCTTGTGGTACACCATTTTTAACTGTTAAATAGCTGGAAGAAGTACCGTTATGTTGAACACATTGCCTCCGATTGGAAAGATAGTTAGAAAACCAACCGATGGTGTGATCAGAGAAACCGATTTCTGAGAGCTTATGACACAGGATGTTATGATCCACAGTGTCAAAAGCTTTAGACAGGTCTAAGAAAAGTGCAGCACAATAGTCCTTAGCATCCAATGCTTCAACAACATCATTCAGAACCTTCAGAGAAGCAGTTGTTGTGCTGTGTTTTTTCCTGAAACCAGATTGATGGAGAGGTAAGATGTTAAATGAGTCCAGATAATTTTTGATCTGGGAGTTTATCAGTTTTTCTTGAACCTTGGCTAAGATGCAGAGTTTAGAGATCGGTCGATAATTGTTCAGTGAGGTGGGGTCACCTCCCTTCAGCAAAGGAAGAACAAATGCTGTTTTCCAAGCATCCGGAATGGTGTTTTGGCTTATGGACAGATTAAAGATGTGGGTCACAGGGACTGTGATGATATGAGCAGCCAGCCTTAAGAAATAAGGTGGAAGTTCATCTGGACCTGCAGATTTTTTTGGATCAAGATCATTTAACAGTTTATTTACCTCACTGACTGAGAACGGAGAAAAAGAGAAGGTGTGATTAACAGATGGTTGACTTGTAGAAGGGATTTGATTTGTAGAAGTTTGATTATTAGATAAAGTGGCTGATTTTCCGTTTGTAACTGTGTCAAATAATGAACTAGAAGCAACAAAATGTTTATTGAAACAGTTCAGGATCTCGAAACATAACGTCCCTTCAGTCAGTTTCTCCTGTGGTTCAAGTACCGGTAGTCTCTCAGCTGAACTGAGATTCCTGTCGGTTTAACTCTGACTTAGCCTGGTTAAAACCAGACCCTTGTCCTTCACTTCGCTTAGTACAAAGCTAAGTGAAGGACAAGGGTCTGGTTTTAACCAGGCTAACTCTGACTCCTGCTGGCAGAAATATTTACTGCGTCATTATTTCACCACAATATAAAAAATAAATAAAAACTGAAAAATAAGATAAAATAAAAATGATCGGACCAAAAATCCATTTATTCAGAGAGGATAGACT
>JBBPBX010011588.1:0-51000 GCA_038048925.1 Garcialebias charrua | reverse complement strand
TTTTTCTCTTTATTTGAGACGCCTCCTCCGTCGCGTCGCTTTCGCTGGCTAGCCTGCTATGAAATTAGCAGAGGTAACGATGTGAAGCAGCTTAGCGCCGTCGAGCGAAGCAGTCTGCGGAAAGAGGAGAAGAATATACTTCGGGGTTAAGGAAAAATGTGCCGGACTAGCTTTCACTAGCCTGACAGTAAGCAGGAAGAATTCTCTGTACGCCCTGTGTAGGGAGCAAGCTCACCTCTGGTCGAGCGATGAGGCACAGAGAAGTCCCGCAAAGAGAGTTCAGGTTTAAGCAAGGTGAAGGGCAATAAGAGGAAGTAGGATGGGCGTCAGGAGCACCTTAAATACCCAGAGGGCGGGGTCTCTGGCGTGACGCTGACGCCCCTGCCGTAAAGGCGTGATTGTATTCCTTCAGGTAATCGTGCGGAGCGCAATTTCCCATAGCATGTATGTTGCACCGAGTGACTGACTGATAAGAGAACGTAGATTTCACCTTAGCAGGTGCTTATCAAGTAAGTGCGGTATAAATTGAATTCATTATTATTATTATTATTATTATTATTATCAGAAAATGTTGTAACCAAATTCAAACAATCTCGTCCATCAATGTTTTCCTCCGTCTTGCAGAGTAATGCATCAGAGAACAGTGACTTAGATCATCTAGTTGATCATCTTACAACTTCAGTGCAAACTTCACTTGATAAAATTGCGCCACTGAAAAAGATAGTAATCAGAGGAAGCTGGCTCCTTGGTTCAATTCTGAGTTACGTACTTTAAACCAGGAGAGAATATGGTGCTCTACTAATGTTGAATAATTTTATTTAACTTGGAAAGATAGTCTGCTAACATATAAGAAAGCTCTCCATAAAACTAGAACTTTCTATTACTCATATTTAATAGATAAGAATAAAAATAAACCAAGGTTCCTGTTTAGAACTATTGCTAGACTAATAAAAATTCCCATCTCTGTTGAACCATGTATCCCTACAACTATAAGTAGTGATGACTTCATGATATTCTTTATAAATAAAGTTTTTTCAATTAGAGAGAACATTCAAGCCATCCTTCCTTCTACTATCCCCAGTCCCCTGTCAAATGAGACAACTTAAAACATTTCACTTGAGCCTGATTTGTGTTTGGAATGTTTTTGTTCTGTTGAGCTCTCTGAATTGTCAAAAATAATAGCCTCATCCAAACCATCCACGTGTCTGCTAGATCCCATCCCAAACAGGCTGTTTAAAAAGGTATTTCCCCTAATTAATGTCCACATTGTGAATCTACTTAATTTGTCTTTAATGAATGGTTACGTACCACAGCACTTTAAGGTTGCTGTAATTAAACCTTTACTTAAGAAGTCTGACCCTGATTCAGAAATTCTGGCCAATTATAGGCCTATATCTAACCTAATGCATCTCAAAAATTCTAGAGAAAGTAGTTGCAGGTCAGTTGTGTGAACATTTACAAATGAATAATATGTTTGAAGAGTTTCAGTCAGGGTTTAGAGCTCATCATAGCACAGAAACTGCACTACGGTAGTAAAACTTACTAATAATATTCTCATGGCCTCAGACAATGGACTTGTGTCTATACTGGTCTAGTATAAAAAAAGTATAAAAAGTATATCTATAAAATAAACTGAAGGTTCTAGCATTGACATTTGCAAAGAGTGGCAAAGCAGCATATGAGTTAATGTACACAGTATATGTATGAGGTAGTAGTTGATGTTGGTATAGAGGCAAAAGTGGCATATGCAGTAAGGCACATTGGGCATCCTTAAATAAGGCTGGTCAGAGAATACTGTATATGTATCAGCAGTAGTGTAGATATAAAAGTAGTGTAAATGTAAACAGTAGTAATAAATGTAAACAGTAGTAATAAATGTAAACAGTATTAATAAATGTAAACAGTGAATGTAAACAGTAGTATGTAAACAGTGAATGTAAACAGTAGTATGACTATAGGCAGTGATGTAATACAAACATTAGTGCAAATATGAGAAGTAGTGCAAACTGAATGAGCACATGACCGAGAGTTTAGTGAATAACCCGTTTGATGACACAGAGTCCAGTGTTAAAATCTTTGTGTTATGTGGTAATGTGTGAGAAAGTTTTTTGTGTTAAGGCAGTTCAAATGGGAGGGGAGGCAGGGAGTGAACTTCCGAACAAAATGGTAAGATCAATCACCTTCCATCGTGTGCACAGGCTCGGAGCTAGGAAATCTGATAACAAGCGTCCTTGGCCAATTGTAGTTAAATTTGAACATTATAAACAGAAAATGCAGGTCATCAGACAGGGCAGAGAGCTGCGAGGGACAAACTTTAGCGTTAATGTTCAATTTCCTAAAGAAATCCTGGATCGGAGACGCGTTTTGTTTCCAATCAGGAAGAAGTTTATATCTGAAGGAAAAAGAGTTACAGTGTCTGTTGACAAACTTTATGTTAATGGTCAGCTGTACAGGGAACGAGATGTGACTCTGTGGCTTTATTAGTGGACTAACAGGTTAGTTTGGAACAGGGCTGTTCAATATGCAGCCCGCGGGCCAAGTCAGGCCCACTGGTGAACTAAATGGTCCATCAGTGGGTACAATAAAGAAAAAAAACAATATCATAGCTTTAATTATAAAACAAAGCTATTTAATAATAAGAAGCATTGATAAATTACTCCTGAGCGCTTGGCTTTCAGTGATTGTGGCGACCGTGGCGTAGTGGTAATGGCAGTCGAAACCCCGATCGGAAGGTTGGCGGTTCGAATCCCGGTTCCCCACACCATGTGCCGTTGTGTCCTTGGGCAAGACACTTAACCCCGAGTTGCTCCCGGTAGGACTGGAAAGCACCTTGCATGGTAGTCTGCCGCTACCGGTGTATGAATGTGTGTAGCATTCAATGTGTGTAGCGCTTTGAGATTTTCACTAATGAAAAAGTGCGTTATAAATTGAATTCATTATTATTATTATTATTATTGTGGCTCCTGGGCGGTTTAGTCAAATAGTCCTTGTCTAATGCTTGTTACACTGGAGGTGAATTAACTGGTGTTTGTAAATGAAATTTAAAGCATAGCTCGGTGTCTGCACTGGTGAAGGTGAACAATGTCACAGCGGTTGTTTGTTTTTGTTGTTGTTGTTTGCTTGTTTGTTTTTCTTTTAATTTTATGTTTTCTGTCTCTTTCTTTTGTCTTCTCCATATCTTTTATTAGCACACGGGCACAAAGGCAGATATACACAATCCACACAAATTCCTCATAAAGAAACACAACCATGATGTATATTCAAGAACAACACTTAGATTATTTCTTAATGATAAATAGTCAACCCTCAAGGATTATGCTTTTACCTAGGTGTTTTATTATTTTTTACATTTGTGATAATGGGTGTGGTTTATCTATATTCTCACAACCACAAGTATGAGCACTTTAAGGTTTGTCACATGGAATATTAATGGAGCCGGTAGCCAACATAAAAAATATAGAATCTTTAACAAGATTAAAAGATTAAAGGCAGATGTATTACTCCAAGAAATTCATAAATTACAATCAACTGTGGATGAGCTAAAATCTACTGAGTTTCCTGATGTATTTTCAGCCTACTATAACTCGAGGCAAAGTGGGGTAGCAATACTAATACATAAAAATGTTAACATCACAATATTAGACACAATAATAGATCCTCACGGTAGATATATAATATTAAAATTATCCATACTCAGTCAAAAATATTGTATTGTTGGTGTATATGGGCCAAATGTGGACGCCATCACTTTTTTCATGATCTCTTTTCTATTCTATCTAATCACATGGACTACGCAATGGTACTGGGTGGTGATCTTAACTTGGGTTTAGATGATAAAATGGACAGGCTAAATGCATTAGGAGCTCAACGAGGTTAGCAATCCATGAATAAAGTTAAACAGTACATGAGTGATTATGGACTCTGCGATACCTGGTGTTCTCTTCACCCTGATAGCAGAGAATATTCTTTCTTTTCACATGTGCATAATTCTTATTCTTGTTTGGATTATTTCATAGTAAGCAATTCATAGCTAT
The DNA here is from genome assembly GCA_038048925.1 of Garcialebias charrua. NCBI lineage: Eukaryota > Metazoa > Chordata > Actinopteri > Cyprinodontiformes > Rivulidae > Garcialebias > Garcialebias charrua. The sequence continues at coordinate 46,966 of JBBPBX010011588.1, read as the reverse complement.
CAAACATTTTAGACACTAAGATACACCCTATTGCTGTCAGCGATCATGCACCAGTTACAATAAATTTAGCTAATAATAAAGAAACCCTAAAAAGTATAAACTGGAGATTAAATACCTAACTGCTAAAAGACGAAGAATATATACAAAATTTTATAAATGAATGGACATTGTATTTAGAGTTTAATGACTTGCCAAGAACATCAGCATGTACACTCTGGGAGGCTGGGAAGACAGTTATGAAAGGAAAAATAATATCCTATTAAACAAATAAAAAGAAAAAAGAAAATAAACGTATTGAGGAATTAGAGAAATCCATAAAATTACTAGAAGGTGTTACGATCCAACAAGGATCAAAACATATTTAATGGACACAGGACACAAGGAAAAGGTTTAACAAATTTATTAAAGGAACAAAGGGTCATCTGTAGGAGGGGAACCACCTCCAGCTTCTCCAGGCATCCCACGTCCTAAAAAAAAGAAAGTTCAACCGAAAGGTGGGTTTGGATAAAGCGGCCAAAAGAAAAATAAAGCTGCCCAACAGAGCCAACTCTATACAGAGCCGGCGAACCCTGTTAGACAGCGGGCTACCTCTACCAAAACTCTAGGCCTACAGGAAGTAAAACCAAAAGAATAGCGAAAACTAGACTACCGCTTTACCCAACCAAAAGTAATGAAAGGAATTATGTCACAACACAAAAAAAAGGCACGAGCCCCCACACACAGCTGCCTCTATGATAGACAGCCACCAGAGCCCTCAGACTCTGAGACTCAAAAATCTCCAACACTTCAGCTCAGGTCCTCTACTCTGGGTCACCAGAGTCCACACAAGCACAAATGTACTCTATAAACCCACTCCAGAATGAAGTGTACCAACAATCACTGTCTAGTGATCAACAAAACCTGGGAGGGTGGAGAAACTCCCAGTCTACCAAACAATCACAGTCTAGTGATCAACACAACCTGGGAGGGTGGAGAAACTCCCAGTCTACCAAACAATCAAACAGCAGACTTCCACTGCTGACTGTAATATTATTTTAATGTCCTCTAAACACCAAAACCTCACATACCTGCACACAACTCCTCTATTCTCCACTAACCATCCAAAACCTCCACTAACCATAACCTCCACTAACCATAACCTCCACACATTCTGGCTTGAGCTCAGTGCATTTAAAGGGAGAGAGAGAGAGTCAGCAGGTGTTTGCAGCTCAGCTAATCAAGCCTGATTGAAGCTGAGTAAAAAAAAGTGCAGCAGGAGGCTGCAGACTTCAGGTGACCTAAACTGAGGTTTAAACTTATTTATTTATTTAATCCCTTCAGGATACATAACACTCCCACCGCTAAATGTTTTGTATGGGGTGATGTATATGTTAAGTAAAAACATTGTACATGACCCATATAAAACAGTGAGGTTACATGTAACGGTCCTCATCACTCAAACAGACTAAAAACCTCATTAAAAACTAGTCTGTCAAACCGCTTACATCTAATCTACAGGTACACTCAAAAGGTTTGAAAGCCAAAACAACGTCTTGGGTCTGGTTGTACCCTAAAAAGCTTTCGTTTCGTCTGACAAATACTAACAACATCTCTGAAGTGGTCAACCAGTGAAGAAGAGAGTCGACTTTTATTTTCTGACGGGAAGGAATTGTTCTCCTCCGTACCAGCACTGGTTAGTACTGGACTGCTCTCCTCATTCACCTTCTGGTCAGGAGTAACCGGTTTTTCTTCAGCTACTCTGAAAACACACAAGAAAAGTTTAGAAAAGGAGTTGTACACAACATGATGTTGTAGTAGCTCACGTGGCACAGTCAGGAACAATTTTTTTTCCACATAGTCGTCTTCTGCTTCGGGTTAAGGGGATGGTCCCACATCATCCAACAACAGTCTTTCATTTTTCTCCACAGTGGCTGGATTCTCCACGGTGGCTGGAACAGGACAAGAAAGAGTAGGAGGACTTGTTGCGTGATTTTTCACTTCTTCAGAGATCTTCAGGTCCTCACTTGACTGAACTAGGAGCAGTTCAGTGTCAAACAACTGTGAAAAACAGTCACTGAGATCGTCATCTCCTTCTTGAAGATGAAGCAAGAGTTTCACCTCCTCCACTGAAATCGGTTTTTCTTCACAGTCCATCAGGAAGCTGTTACTCAAAACCAACTCATCCTCTTCTTTCTCCAGTCGATGTTCTTGAAGCGCCACCTCCTGTAGAAGTGGCTCTCCTGCTTGAGTGAAAAGCTCTGGTGTCACCTTTAGATGACACACAGTGGGACACGAACGTTGCTTTTCCAGTTCAGCTTTGAGCTTTAATTCTCTCTGTGACTCCCGTCTTTCTTGTTCCAGAAGACGCTTCTTCTCTTCCTGAGCAGCTTGAAATCTCTCCAAAGCAGCTTGTCGTTCTTGTTCCTGTTTTTTTAAAAACAAAAGTGCACGCTCTTGTTTTTCTTTTAAGGCAGCTCGCTCCAGCTCAAAAGCAGCTCGCTTCTCTTCAAGCTCCTTTCTCCTCAAGGCAATCCATTCATCATGTTCTGCTTTCCTCAAAGCAGATTCTTTTCTTAGACGCTCTTGTTCATTAAGCTCAGGAAATATCCCAAGCTGGACCAATTCACAAAGTAGTTCACTCCCCATCCATTCACCATCAGCATATTTTCTGACGTCAATCTTATAATGGTTTGCAACACTTAGCATTTGATCTCTTGTGCAGTCTGCAAAGACCTGCACTGTAGGCTGTTCAATAAATGTCTTTAAATTGAACGCCATGATGCAGACAAACAGTTTTTAAGCTGTACCCTTCTTCAAATGACTTTCACTGTAAACAGCAAAATCCCAGCTGCATTTGAACGTAGCACAATCCAAAAACACCCACACAGCTGCGTGTTTCAGCTCAATCAGCAACCAGGAGCTGGTCCTGTCAGCTCCAGAGAGAGTGCAAACTACAGCCCACAGCTGTCAAAACACCAAATGTAAAAAGGAGCAATTCTATTAATTGCAGTCCAAAAAACACTTAGCTTCAAAAAGCTTCACAACACTCTCAAGATTAAGCACAAAAAGCACAATGTCTGCTCAAAACAGACTCCCACAAACATGCACAGCAGGTGCTCAGTAAACATGAGCTGTCTAAAAACTCAAGTGCTTCACAGAAACACTCCAACAAGTTTGTCCTGTGCAGACAAACAGACGAGCAGACAACTCAAAAAACATAGCACCTTACAAACGAGCCCCCCAATACTAATTCAGATCCCGGACGAGCCAACCAATAAATATGTTACGATCCAACAAGGATCAAAACATATTTAATGGACACAGGACACAAGGAAAAGGTTTAACAAATTTATTAAAGGAACAAAGGGTCATCTGTAGGAGGGGAACCACCTCCAGCTTCTCCAGGCATCCCACGTCCTAAAAAAAAAGAAAGTTCAACCGAAAGGTGGGTTTGGATAAAGCGGCCAAAAGAAAAATAAAGCTGCCCAACAGAGCCAACTCTATACAGAGCCGGCGAACCCTGTTAGACAGCGGGCTACCTCTACCAAAACTCTAGGCCTACAGGAAGTAAAACCAAAAGAATAGCGAAAACTAGACTACCGCTTTACCCAACCAAAAGTAATGAAAGGAATTATGTCACAACACAAAAAGGCACGAGCCCCCACACACAGCTGCCTCTATGATAGACAGCCACCAGAGCCCTCAGACTCTGAGACTCAAAAATCTCCAACACTTCAGCTCAGGTCCTCTACTCTGGGTCACCAGAGTCCACACAAGCACAAATGTACTCTATAAACCCACTCCAGAATGAAGTGTACCAACAATCACTGTCTAGTGATCAACAAAACCTGGGAGGGTGGAGAAACTCCCAGTCTACCAAACAATCACAGTCTAGTGATCAACAAAACCTGGGAGGGTGGAGAAACTCCCAGTCTACCAAACAATCAAACAGCAGACTTCCACTGCTGACTGTAATATTATTTTAATGTCCTCTAAACACCAAAACCTCACATACCTGCACACAACTCCTCTATTCTCCACTAACCATCCAAACCTCCACTAACCATAACCTCCACTAACCATAACCTCCACACATTCTGGCTTGAGCTCAGTGCATTTAAAGGGAGAGAGAGAGTCAGCAGGTGTTGCAGCTCAGCTAATCAAGCCTGATTGAAGCTGAGTAAAAAAAAGTGCAGCAGGAGGCTGCAGACTTCAGGTGACCTAAACTGAGGTTTAAACTTATTTATTTATTTAATCCTTTCAGGATACATAACAGAAGGTATACAAGGAGAGGATACAGGGAACCCTCGAGTTACGTCACCCTCGACCTACGGCAACGCAGACTTACGAATGAGCCTCTTTGAAAGAATGCCATTGAGATACGGCAAAAAAAAGGACTTACGAACGAGCCATATTAGAAGTATGTAATCTTCTTCTTCTTTCGGCTTTTCCCTTTTCAGGGGTCGCCACAGCGAGTCATCCTCCTCCACCTCACTCTGTCCTCTGCATCCTCTGTCCTCACTCCAACTACCTTCATGTCCTCTCTAACTGCATCCATATATCTCCTCTTTGGCCTTCCTCTGTGTCTTTTTCCTGGCAGCTGCATTTCTAACATCCTTCTACCAATATACCCACTGTCCCTCCTCTGGACATGTCCAAACCATCTCAGTCTGGCCTCCCTAACTTTATCTCCCAGTTGTTCAACATGTGCTGTACCTCTGATGATCTCATTCCTGATCTTATCCATCCTTGTCACTCCTAAGGAGAACCTCAGCATCTTCATTTCTGCTACTTCCAGTTCTTTCTCCTGTCTTTTTGTCAATGACACTGTCTCCAGACCATACAACATAGCTGGTCTCACCACTGTCTTGTAAACTTTTCCTTTGTCCTTTGCTGACACCTTTTTGTCACAAATCACTCCTGAAACTTTTATCCATCCACTCAATTCTGCCTGGACTCTCTTTTTCACCTCTTTACCACATTTCCCATTTTCCTGGACAGTGGACCCCAAGTACTTGAAGTCCTGCACCTTTGTGACCTCTGCTCCTTGTAGCCACACTGTTCCACTGGCCTCCCTCTCATTCACACACATGTAATATACTCTGTCTTACTACGGCTGACTTTCATTCCTCATCTTTCAAGTGAATACCTCCACCTCTCCATGTTCTCTTCCACCTGTTCCCTGTTCTTACCACATATCACAATGTCATCTGCAAACATCCATGGGGATTCCTGCCTGACCTCATCTGTTAGTCGGTCCATCACCAGAGCAAACAAGAAGGGGCTCAGAGCCGATCCTTGATGCAATCCCACCTCCACCTTGAAGCTATCTGTCACTCCTACAGCACATCTCACTACTGTCTTGCTGTCTTCATACTAATGGTTTAACAGAGTAACCGAGTTATCGACAGATCGAGTGCTTTGAGTTCTATCGAGGCTTTTACGTCCACCTCGAGTACCCGTAGTGACATCATCACGTCGCGGTAACGTCTGTACGTCACATCACGTGATTAAAAACCGAGCGCGGGGTAGCATTTAGCTTTTAGTAGACGCTACAAAATGTATTCCTTTGTGCGCACGGATGTATGGAGCTGGTCCAGTCTTGTCAAAAAGGTAAAACAGTTTATTATTTTATAAATTACGCTACTCATTGAATCATTCTGTTGATTTTCTTTGCTTTGAACACTGTAGTAGATTGTGACAGCAGGGTGTAAGAATTATGAGGAGGTCAATATTAATACTGACCTCTTTACCTTAATTAATTTACTTATTCAGATTGAATAGTAAATTCACGGATTCTGTTCTTTTTCAGTTTACCCAATATTTCTGTGATCTTTATGATGGATAAATAAACAGAGCCATTAAGTGACAATGGACATTGACTTAGTTTGGTATGCCAGGCGACACTACCATTTATTTAAAATAAATCAACTAAATTAACACCATTACACTTGATTGACATGATTTCACTTTCTTTCAAATTAATACGTCAGCACACTTAAATTTAACACAACAGACTTCAATATTGGATGTTAACATATTTAGTCTGTGGGCTCTTCAGCTTAATTATAGTTTCCAGCTTAGATAGAGAGGGGAAAGAGTAGGAGGAAAGATTTAAGAAGAAATTATCGTGAGCATGATACCAGAGTGACACTTCTCCTCCGACTTCTGCTAAAATCCAGGTACGTTTTGTAAACAGCTCTTTACCTTTTGACGACGGCCCGGTAAGAGGGAAGACCTTGTAGCTTTTCAGATGCACGGGTCCTTGTGGGAACCAGTACAATACCTTCAAGCAGGGTTCTGGTTTACGTTTTCCAACGTCTCCTGGTTTTCGCTTGGTCATCAGAGAATATGTCAGCTTCAGGCCTCTGACTTCAAGATAAACTTATTCCAGGAAGGAATAAACAAAGTTCTTGAGCTTACGCTTGTTCGAAGTGGACCCATAACAACATGTTATCAGTCCCAGCTGGATGACGAGTCCTTAGCGCGTGACTTGTGGTCATTCAGCTCTTTGGAAGGTTCACATCATCTTTCGAAGCTCCCAGAAACTCTGAAGCGTTCTCGCACAGTTAGAACTTAAAAAGCAGGAACAAAGAGAGGAGTGAACTTGCCTTATCAGGCCCAAGGTTACAGCCAGAGCAGAGAGAGATTTGTTTAGGGAAAGGCACAGCAAGCTGGAGCCCTTTCATGAAAAACAACGGATTACTGTCCTCTGAGTTTCTAAACAAAACCGTCCGGTCTCTGTGACCCGAGACTGCACCTTTGACACAGCAGTGAACACAGTTTAAACTCTTACAGAATAACACAGCTTAAAAGCACACATCATGAAAATGACAAAAGTTATTCTTTTGATCACATCAGCCTAAAATCAAAGATAGAAATAGTCTCTTTTGGTGACTATATTTATCAGATTACAGCTAAATGAATGATTTTGTAGTAAATGTCTTGCTTTACTGAGAGGTCAGTAAAGGTCATCACTGGACAGTTCAAAAACCTTAGTTTGACCCTGGGTAGGTCCATTACATCTCCCCCCTTTTGGAAGCCATCGCCAGTCCTTGGGGATGGGGTCCAACACGAAAGGAAACCTTGAACTGTCTTTGATCTTGAAGTAATCCAGCAAGTGGAAAAGAAAAATCAAAAATTATAATCCCATAAAGTTTTTGAAATTCCATACTGTTCGGAGGTAATCCCATTGCGAAAAGCTTTTAATCCTTTGGAAAACAAAGTCTGTTAACTCTTGGAAAACAAAGTCTGTGATCCCTTGGAAAGCAAAGTCTTATAATCCACAGCGGTAATTCCACAGCAGTAATTCCACAACGATTAGTTTTGTTGATTGATCAGCAACAATTGTTTTCATAATCAGCATGTAGAGGGGATCCCTCGATTGACGCAGAGGAGGCGATCCTTTGATGAAGGTTGAAGACCAAGCGTTGGAGCTGCAGGTCCCCACATCGAAGGTTGTTGGCTGGCTGGTTCCCAGTCAGTGCCACTCTGGTTCTATGTGTCATGCAATTATGTGGTTTTTTAGGTGGGCTTATGATTGGGATTTTACATTAGGCCCTACCTATATGCACCTGGTATGTAAGCTATCATGGTTTAGATCAGCTACAATTACCAATTAAGGGGTGGATCAATTCTGTAAAATTAGATATAGGGATTTGTACCTATAAAATTTTGGAGGGCTTCTGTAACGAAGGCCTCTAATTCCAAACTATTCCTCCATTCATTACTTAGTTTAGGTTAAACTAAAATAAAATGAAATATAGTTTGATCTAAATGTCTGTTGTCTTTTAGACGAACGACGTAGGATTTGGTATTCCTAATAAATTTTGAAGTCTATGGCGAGACTCATCAAAATGAATAGACAATCTAGAATAGAAACGATCGAATCGGTTCAATTTAGAAATTGTGAGGTCAATGTAGTTTATGGTACCTTGAGTAGCTTTAAACTACATTGACTCTTCGACGATTGAGATTTAACAAAACGAACTGCATGTTGGCATAGTTAAATCCATATCATTCATTAACCAATGTTAATACAAAACCTTTTTGGCTGGGAGTGTTCAGAACCAAAACAATATCTCAACTAATGACAACCGTAATGACTAAACAACAAGGAAACAACGTTTCACTGCTTCGACACACTCTTGTCGTCAGATTCCACCTTACTGTCCGTGCCGGCTTGGTTTCCTCTAGACTCACGTTTGTGACGCCTAATCAGATCTAGTTGAGCCGCATGATCATCGAGTCGGGCATGAAGAGATCGTACGTACTGAAATAGGATCACAATAATTCCGCCCATAATGATGGATGGGATCAATCCCAGCACTAGACTTAACGTGTCCGCGCTAGACCATGCATAGTTAATTGGTTGAAACCGGGTTCCAGTCTCGGATTTGAGGGTCCTGAGAACTTTGTTTACAGGTTCCACATTGACGATTTTAGTACCTTCGAACCGGAGTTGTTCTATGGTTTGAGGGTCTATTTCCAAACTCATGTTTGTGAAGCACTCGGGTACCTCAAGGGCAGTTTCCCATTGCTCCGGACGGAGGTGGTAGAGCGTCAGTTCACCAATGTGTATAGTCGTCCCTTGGGGGACATTGATCCACATTGTATTGTCCGGTAGAGTCACAAGTTGGTTGGCCGCGGGATGGCCATGGACTATCAACGCGTTTCGTTGGGGAGTGTTTACTAGCCAATGCGAACCAATCCTTTCCGCTTTAGCGGTTGTGACCTGGCGTCGAGGTGTTATCGTCGTCGAGCATTTTGAGTTATCTGGAACGGGTGTGACTCCGCAAATGCCCGTGGCCTTATTCAAAATGAAAGGCTTACTTGTACACAGGTAGTGTATCTCGTGGGTGAGAGTACACATCTGGAGGTTTGGAGCTAAGTAAATTGTGGGGTTATCGTCATGATAAGCGACCATCTTTGGGGTGTCGATTCTGACGTGGTTTTCACCGTGCCAATTTCCGACGTTAACAACGTCCTTGAGCCTGTAAATGCCATCAGAGGGAATGATGGGTAGATTGATAAGAAACGCGAATTCACCCGCTTTGTGGTTGACGTAAATCGGGACCGCGCTACCGAGAGTGTAAGCCAGGTGAGCCTGGATTGGTCTCACTAGTTCGTTTGTAGCGGAGTACAGGATGTCAATCACCATCTGCAGGGAGACGAGATAAGGTGGGATTCTGCCAGTAGCTAGTGTATCAACCGTCGAGCTGATATCTCTAAGCGTATCAGAAAGGATCCCATCTATCAAGTGGGCGTTGGCGTAGTCCGATTCTACCTTAAGTTTTAACTCATTGACCGTTTTTGCAAGGGTCTTTATTTCTTGGGTGTGAGTGTTCAAAACTAAGACAGTATCTTTGACGGTTTTGGTCACCTGTGTGAACTGTTCTTGTTGCCGATCCATCTGTGATCGGATCTTTGGGAACTCATCTTGTATTTCATTAACGTGTTGTTTTAAGGTTGTTATGCTGACCGTGTTGACCGCGGACAAACCTAAACCTAGAAGGGATCCGAGAGGAGAGGCTGCGAGGAGTAGCCATCCAATGCTACGCGTCTCTCTACTACTAGCTCCACTCAGCTCCTGTTGTGTAATAGTGAACTTATGTAGTTGCTTTAACATGTGTTGGATTTGTCCTTTTGCGCTCTCAATCGGAAAAGTATACCACGTTTTGTTGGACCATTCTTCATTGATCCTAATGTGTTGTTTAACCACCATTTGGGGATCAAAACGAACGAAAACCTTCTGGGTGTACAGATGACAATCTGTGATGAGCAGACCAGGTTGATCCCTAAGACTGATTCCTGAGGTGGGTCCAAGGGTCACAACCTCGAGTTGTCCGTCTTGGAGGAGTCCCAAGAGGGCGAAGGTTAATAGGAGCAGTTTCATCGTGGTCCTAAGGAAACACAAACAGACAGATCTTAGCTTTCTAACAGATGTTGGGTTATGCGACTTATAGGGTGGGAAATACGGTAGCTCAAACCTGATTAGTTTATTTACTATCTTGTGTTTGGACGACCTTATTTTCCCATGAAGTCGGTGAGTTTGTGAGATCTTTGTCTTTTGTGGAGTCATTGAACGCCTTGTAAGGTTTGATCTGATTTCGATGTACCCATTTAGCAATTGGCTCTTTGCGGCCTTTGCTGATTTTGATTTCGTAGACGACTGAGGACACTTTGTCTGTTATCAGATGAGGTCCAGTCCACCTGGGCATTAGTTTGCGGGCGAGAGTTCCGGTCTCGGACTCTCCTTTCCCGGTTGCTGGGGCGAACGTATAGTACCAGACTCTGTCTCCCACTTGGAGTTCATTGTGAGAGGCCTTTTGGTCGTAGTACGCCTTACGTCCTTCAGCGGATTTTTCCAGGTTTTTCTGGGCGAAAGCAAAAGTGTTTCTGAGGTGTACATTCAAATCTTTCATGTATTGTTGTGTAGTGTAGGCTGTCGCCATGGCGGCGTCGCCTGGTTGGTACAACAGGTGTAGAGGGAGAGTCATTTGTCGACCGGTCATCATCTCGAAGGGAGAGATGCCAGTTGATGTGTGTGGAGTGGCTCTTATGGCCATGAGGACCAGAGGGAGTTTCACGTCCCAGTCCTTGTGGTTTGCAGCCACGTATTTCTTCAAAATACTCACCACAGTTCTGTTTGCTCTTTCTACTTGGCCTGAAGCCTGTGGGTGGTAGCCGACATGAAAGTTGGCCTTGACGCCTAGCGTCTTCCACAGTTCTTTCATCACTTCACCTGTGAAGTGTGTACCTTGGTCTGAGTTCACCCGAAGGGGAAGTCCAAACCTTGAGAATATATGATTCATTAACAACATAGCAGTGGTTTGTGCTGTGTCGTTAGGAGCTGGTAGGCATTCTACCCATTTGGTGAATGCACAGGTTACCGTGAGAAAATATTTATTTCCTCTAGAGCTCTTAGTGAGTGGTCCAACCCAGTCGATCTGGAGGTCAGACCATGGGAATGCAATGCCTCTGCTTTGCAGTGGTGCTCTGTGAAGTGGTCTGGTTGGCTGAAACTGGCCACAGACCACGCACCCTTCAATGTAGTCCTTGACATCCTTCTTCATTCCAGGCCAATAGGCAATTTGTTTTAATGCCGTCAGCGTGGCTTTATCTCCTTTGTGTCCTGCGGACGGGAGATCATGGGCATGAACTAACATCACCCCCCTTTGGTCATGGGGAACCACGAACACAGGTGAGGACGTTGGTCCATGAGCGAAAGTTAAGATGCCCTTGATTAGTTTTAGCTGTTTGCGCAGCTGATAGAGGACCTTAAGGTCTGGATCGGAATCCAGGTCGTCTTTAGACAGAATGTTCTTGTCTGGATCAATCAGGTACAGTATCATGGAGTTAATAGCAGGATCCGACTTCTGTAGTTGGATGATGTCTGGGTCAGTCAGTGCAGGTCGTACAGAGACTGCGTTGTCAGCAGGTCTGGCTGCGGCCTGTGCACGTGTGACTGCCATAACCCTGACTGAAGGTTGTATTGGCAGAGTCTCGATTAACCAGGAGGGGTCGAAGGACCATAGAGGACCTTCGTCGGCTCCTTCCTTGGCTAAGGAATCTGCAATGTCATTGTAGTGCTTGTCATCGCCTGGGACTCTAGAATGCCCTGGAACACAATACAGCACATTGCACGCCCTCTGCTTTGCCTTAGCTACTTCCCTCTTTGCTCTATGTCCCATCTCCTTATATTCCTGTCTCCTCTCTTCAGTCCTCTCACTGTCATATTTCTTCTTGGCTAATCTCTTTCTTTGAATGGCGTCCTGCACTTCACTATTCCACCACCAGGTTTCCTTATCATCCATTCTCTGTCCAGATGACACACCAAGTACCTTCCTACCTGTCTCTCTAATTACTGTTGCTGTAGTAGCCCAGTCACTTGGAAGCTCTTTCTTACCACCCAGAGCCTTTAACAGCTCGTCTCTGAATTTCTCACAACATTCTTCCGTCTTTAGCTTCCAACCTTTGGTCTTCTTCTCTGATTTTACTCTTTCTCTTCTTCACAACAACAGTCATTCTACATACAACCATCCGATGTTGTCTGACCATGCTCTCCCCTGCCACAACCTTAAGGTCTCCAATCTCCCTCAGGTTTCCTCTTCTACACAGAATGTAGTCGACCTGTGTACTCCTTCCTCCACTCTTATAGGTCACTCTATGTTCCTCCCTCTTTTGGAAATAGGTATTGACTATAGCCATTTCCATTCTCTTGGCAAAATCCACCACCATCTGTCCTTCCTGGTTTCTTTCCTTGACACCAAACCTACCCATCACTTCCTCATCCCCTCTGTTTCCTTCACCAACATGTCCATTCAGGTCTGCTCCAATCACCACTCTTTCCTCCCTGGGAATACTCTCTATCACTTCATCCAAATCTTTCCAAAATTTATCTTTCTCCTCCCCATCACATCCAACCTGTGGAGCATAACCACTGACGATGTTTAGCATCAGACCTTCTACTTCTACCTTCAGGCACATCACCCTATCTGACACTCTCTTCACCTCTACTACATTCTTTGCCAACTCCTCCTTCAGGACCACCCCTACTCCATTTCTCTTTCTATCCACACCATGGTAAAACAGTTTGAACCCTGCTCCAATACTGCGAGCCTTGCTGCCCTTCCACTTGGTCTCTTGGACACATAAAACATCTACCTTCCTTCTCTGCATCATGTCAGCCAGCTCTCTACCTTTGCCTGTCATTGTCCCCACATTTAGAGTTGCAACCCTCAGTCCTACATTCTTCACTTTCCTCCTCTCCCTCTGTCTCCTGACACGTTTCCCTCCTCGGGGTCTTCGACTAACAGTAGTACAATTTCCGCCGGCACCCTGTTTGTCAACAGCACCGGTGGCGGACGTTGTTAACCCGGGCCTCGACCGATCCGGTATGGTTTCACTTTGATGAACTCGCATTATGGTTTTGGCAAGTGTTTTACATTGGATGCCATTCCTGACACAACCCTCACCATTTACCCGGGCTTGGGACCAGCACAAGAGATACACTGGCTTCCCTAGTAGCTGGTTTTTAGAAGTATGTAATCGAGCTACGGCAAAAAAAGTGCGTCATTACGGCAAGCGATAAGGTGGGGTACCTTGGCTGTCCGCGCATGACTGTACGCATGACCGTGGAGTAGGGGTGGGGCGGCCGGCGGATGTATACAATCTAACTTTACCTGGCGAAACAAAGGTAGCGGAGGGATACGTACAGGTACATTGCCATAGTATTTAAAGGGATGCGCCATTTTGACCACGTTGTTGAGTTTTGGCGAGAGAGAGAAGAGCATACGTACGTACACTTACTATCATCCATTAGATTTAGCATTCAGTTAACAGTTAGGATTAGGTTTAGCGAGAGTGTTTTTAGTAGCAACAGTTAGGATTAGGTTTAGCGAGAGTGTTTTTAGTAGCGACAGTTAGCATAGGTTTAGCGAGCTTTTTTTTATTAGCGACATTTCTTTCTTGAGTAAAAATGGGACCCAAGAGACCGTCGAAGTCCTTGGATAAGGGTGCGGGTAAGAAACCCAGGCAAACAATAACATTAGAGACGAAGCTAAAAATTGTTCGAATGTCAAATGAGGGTATGACACCGACCGAGATAGCAACGAAGCTAGGCTTTCCGCGTTCGACGGTGGGGATGATTAAGAGCGACAGAGAAAGAATTTTGGATCAAGTGCGTCATTCAGCACCCATGAAATCCATAATCCTTACTAAACAGAGAACAGGTGTGTTGGCGAAGATGGAGAGGTTGCTATTGGTTTGGATCGAGGACAATGCTCAAAGGCGTGTGCCCGTGAGCATGGCTGTGATAAGGGAGAAGGCATGCATGATCTACCGCACGCTAAAAGCTAGGAGTGAGGGAGGTGCATGGGAGGGGGGAAGGACAGAGTGATTCAAGAGAAGGCACGTATGCACAGAGTGATTCAGGAGAAGGCACGTCCCAACATAGCGATCCTGGAGAAGGGACGTCAAGCAGCACGTCAGCGAGGGGTGATGGGGGAGAGGGGGACACTGGACCAGAAGAATTCACTGCCTCCAAAGGCTGGTTTCAGCGCTTTAAGGAGAGAGCGAATTTGCACAACCTCAAAGTACAGGGTGAGCATTTAATTTCTCTTTTTTTTGTTATAGGTAGTCCCTGACTTACGATTTTTTTTTTCAAATTTCCTTTTATTACAGTGTTACAACAGCTTAACCGTGCCATCTTTGTGTGCATTTAAACAGGTGAGGTTGGAAGTGCTGATCACGAAACAGCTGAGGCCTTGCCAGAAAAACTGGCTGCGATCATCAGGGACGGCGGGTACGTTGCCCAGCAAGTGATTAATGTCGATGAGACAGGCCTGTTCTGGAAGCGTTTGCCCAACAGGACCTACATTAGCAGAGACGAGCGAACAATACCAGGTCTCAAAGTTGGCAAGGAGCGCTTGACGTTGCTGTTGGGGGGCAATGCTTCTGGGACTGCAAACTGAAGCCTTTGTTGATTTATCAATTTGAAAACCCTAGAACCTTCAAACATATTAATAGAAGACACCTGCCAGTCTATTGGAGCTCAAATAAGAAGGCCTGGATGATCCTGGCTATGTTTTTAAATTGGTTTAAACAACAGTTTGTGCCAGATGTCCGGCGTTTTTCAGTATCCAAAAGATTGCCTTTAAAGTCCTGCTGGTGTTGGACAACACTCCAGGACAACCACTGATCTCACCGACATTAACCCGAATGTCAAGGTGGTGTATCTGCCGCCTAACACCACGTCCCTGATCCAACCAATGGACCAGGGTGTGATCAGTACGTTTAAGGCGTACTACCTCCAGAGGGTCATCCGTGACGCTTTGGAGGTAACCGGAATGACTCCAGCTGTCAGCCTGAAAGACTTCTGGAGAACATACAACATCCACAATGCTATGGTGAACATTACTGACTCCTGGGATCGTGTGACTCAGAACAACCTGAGCGGCAAGTGGAACAAGCTGTGTCCACAGCTTGTGAAGGAGGTACACGATTCCCAGGAAGTTGACAATGTGATTGAGGACATTGTGAGGATGGGCAGGTCACTGGAGCTGCAGATGGACGTGGATGATGTCCAACAGCTTCTGGGTGCAACAGGACAGGAACTGTCAGTGGACAACCTTATTCTCCTGGACAAGCACGTCCCGGATGAGGAAGAGGTGCAGGCGAACCTTCCACCTGTAATAATATAGGACTTATTGGTCAGTTTACTGACTTACCTATATTTTAGAGAAGTTGGAGCAGACTTGATCTGACCCAAATTCATTCGCGAGTTCACCCTTTTTCCGGTATTAAATTGCTTTAAGTGATTAGACAAAATGTAACTTCACAAGAGACTTCAATTTATGTTGATCCTCCAAAAGATAGACCTTTTATTGAAATAATCATAAAAGTACATTAAACATTTGTATCGATATTAGCTCTGATTTACTAACTACTTTGACAAGAATTCAAATTAAAAACAAACAGACAGTTAGTGTTTAACTTACTGTTGGCACATTTACTTGACAGATTAATGGCTTAAGAAAAATAAGAATAGGAGGAAGAAGTGAGAAATGAAAGCTAAGTTTAAAGGAAGTTAATTATTTTGAGCAGACAGGGTGACACTTTCCCACCACGGGTTCAGCTGGACTTTTCACACGTTCAGAGCACAATCAACGTCTCGTTACCTGTTGACGAACGTCTCTGGAGATAAGAGTTGAAGTTTTGTGGACACTAACAGACTATGTTGTCCAGTTCACGTCCAAATGACTTCCGCGCGTGTGAGCTGATTCAGACGAGCAAAAGAGCGCTTCTCCCGGCAGGAACAGAGCCAGCTCCTGGCTGAGCTTTCAAAATAAAACTCCCAGAAAACAAATTATTTCAGAAGATGAGTGAATGAGGCACAGTAAGCATTACTGTAACTTCGACTGAGAACGTAGGTCTAATTGACACAATGACCAGGACGTTTCCAGCTTTTTCCAGAGGAGAAAACCAGCTGTTAGAAAGTTCTCTCCTTCGACCCTAAAGTCAAAACGGAAGTGTCCCTTTATATGGGAGGCGGGGTCTTCCCACCTCCTCAATGACTACTGGCTGGTTTAACAAAATAAGAGATGTAATTTTGATTCCAATAGGCAGAAAGTCTCTGAAGGACAACAGGAAAACTGTTTACATAAGCGGCCAGATGGACTGGCCTGTGAGATGGAGTTATGTCTAGCTCGAAGACAAAACAGAGAAGGAAGTGAACAGCTTTACCATGACTCATGTCTTAGATTCAGAGCACACTTGTAATGAAGAATAAACCAGCAGAAGGTCAAACTCATGCAAGTAACAGATCATCATTAAATGACAAAAATATACTGTTGATCAATTTTGAATTAACACACATTAAAGAGAAAGTTATTTCTGATTGATTGGTGTCCATTAATTCAAAATAATAATAACAAAAATAGTGTCCACTTGTCTCCTTGAGAGTTCCAAGAAAGTGTAACACTCAGAGTTTCAGAGAGATGTGAAGAGGTTTAACTCCAATACGGACATGAGGGTGCTATATCTCTACAGTCCCCCTTTTTGGAAATCATCGCCTGTCCTTGGAGATGAGTGCCAACACGAAAGGATACCACCGAATGTCTCTGACCTCTATGTAATCCAGCAAGTGGGAAAAAAAAAGTCGAAAAAAAAAAGTTCAAAATTATACTCCCATAATGTTTTGGAAATCCCATACTGTTTGTAAGTAATCCCATTGCGGTAAGCTTTCAATCCTTTGGAAACATAGTCTGTTAACCCATGGAAAACTGAGTCTGTGATCCCTTGGAAACAAAGTCTTATAATCCATAGCGGTAATTCCACAACGATTGGGGTTATTGATTTCATCAGCAAGAATGGATTTTAATCAGCATGTAGAGGGGATCCCTCGATTGAAGCAGAGGAGGTGGCCCTTAGATGAAGGTTGAAGACCAACGTTGGAGTAGCAGGTCCCCACATCGAAGGTTATGGGCTGGATTGCTTCCAGTCGGTGCCACCCTGGTTCAATGTGTCATGCAATTGTGGGTTTAGGTGGGCTTATGACGGGAATTCTACATTAGGCCCTACCTATATGCACCTGGTATGTAAGCTATCATGGATTAGATCAGCTAAAATTACCAATTAAGGGGTGGATCAATGCTGTAAAAATCAGATATAGGGATCTATACCTATAGAATTTTGGAGGGCTTCTGTAACGAAGGCCTCTTCTTTCAAACTATTCCTCCATTCATTACTTAGTTTAGGTTAAACTAAAATAGAAAAATGAAATATAGTTTGGTCTAAATGTCTGTTGTCTTTTAGACGAACGACGCAAGATTTGGTATTCCCTATAAATTTTGAAGTCTATGGCGAGACTCATCAAAATGAATAGATCTAGAATAGAAACGATCGAATCGGTCCTACCTAAATGATTGGGAGATCAGTGTAGATTATAGTACCTTAAGTAGTATTAATCTACAATGACTCTTCAAAGATTGAGATCTTTAACAAAATGAACAGCATGTTGGCATAGTTAAATCCATTTAAGTCTTCAACTAACATTAATCAAAACCTCTTTTGGCTGGGAGTGTTCAGAAAACAATAACAACTTCAATAACAACAAAAGTAGCAATTAAGCAACTAAAAACAACGTTTCACTACGTCAAACTCACTCTGGTCGTCAGATTCCAACGTGTCACACACAAGAAAAACAGTTCTTAGCTTTATAACCGATGTCAATTAAATCCTGCAGATTTAAACGGTTGTTAAGGTTAGTTTTTTGTTGTGGGTTTTATGCTTAGCGTTTCTAAGTTCTAGTTGGAACGGTTTCTTTTCGCAACTAGTATAGTTTAAACTGTTTAGTTTATTTACTATCTTGTGCTTGGACGACCTTATTTTCCCATGAAGTCTGTGAGTTTGCGAGAACTTTGTCATTTGTGGGGTTATTGAAATCTTTGTCCTTGACATGGGCATGACCTAACATCACCTCCCTGTGGTCATGGGGGACCACGCACACAGGTGTGGACGTCCGTCCATGGGCACGAGTTAGGATGCCTTTGTCTAGTTTAACCCTCTGGGGTCTAAGGTCTAAATGTCCGTTTTGGTATAAATTTGTATTTACCCTTATATTTCCATCATAAAAACTATTTATCTGGCCTTGTTTGGTATTGTTGTTTTTAGGACAACCTCATCTTCATGATTTTACAGTCTTTGTTTCATTTTGACAAAATGCATGAGCACATTGGAGCAAAAAATAACATAAAAAATGAAATCTGTGTTAGTAAAATATTGATATGTTTACTATGAAACTCACAAAAATATTTAATGAACCATTTTGACAGCCTAAAATGAAAATTTCATTGGTATATTTTAAGAACTTGTATACGAACTTAGTAAAAAACGAATTAGTATACATATTTTCACATCATAAAGTGGGCAATTTCCATGCGTGTTTTTACCAGTATTTACACTGACTATTGTGTGAAAACAGTATCTTCATTAGGGATGCACCGATCCACATTTCTCACTTCCGATCCGATACCGATACTTATTAACTCAGTATCGACCGATACCGATACTTTCCCGATCCGATACTGTTCAGGTATTTGACTCTGTATAATGAAACTTTTGCACCCAAACTATTCATTTTAACATTGTGTGAGATAAACCCAATGAAGACACTCTTAAGCCTTACAATAGGGAACCCCTATTGTAAGGCTTAAGAGTGTCTTCATTGGGTTTATCTCACACAATGTTAAAAAGGGCAGTCACAGATTGTGATTGAACACAAGTGCTCTTTGAAGCTGGATCGGAAAAGTATCGGCAGGTTTGATCCGATACCCGATACTTAAATAATGCTGGTATCGGATACCGATACCGATACTGGATCGGATCTGCCCCATCCCTAATCTTCATCACAAATTATCTGTGTTTTTTTCCCTTTCATTCTGAAAAACAGACCAAAAGTGACTACAAAACTTTGCAGACACACTAAATAATCATAAAAACCAAATAAAAACCAAATAAAACAGCCAGTCTTACCTAAAATGATGTCTGAAATCCCCCCCCCCAACCACCTTCTTCACCAAAACTACTGCTGCTGTGTTTCTGTGAGCAGAACACAACATGGAGGAACATGGAGGAAAAAACGGTTCTGATTGGTTGCTTCACAATGTGGTGTGTTCAGGGAAACTCCAAAATTTGATTTTCGTTTTGAATTCATTGACTTTTTGTAATAAAAAATCAACTGATTGCTCGCACAGGGGCGCAATACTCGAACAGAAATTATCTGTCACATTTCTGGTTGTATTTTGAAGGAAATACACAACAAAATCAATATAAAAACACTACTTTATAAAGATTGGAGTCTCTGCTGTCCAACAGACTTGAATGCAACACTTCACATGCAGCTGTGCTTTGTTTAAAGAGGCTATTTATAGACATAACGTCCAGCCCGCATCTTTGCGGGCTTAGACCCCAGAGGGTTAAGCTGTTTGCGCAGTTTATTGCGAACCTTGTACAGGAACCTTACAGGTTTCGGCCAACGTATCTCTGCACGTTTACCTCTTTCTGCCTAATTCAGGTGTGTCACAACTGTCGGCGCAGTCGCAGGTGTGTCTGATCAGTCTTCAACCTTTTTGGTTCGATCTGAACCATCTTGGTTCACCTAGAGAGTGAACACCTACCTTTTGTGGTTCTTTGCACGTCTCAGATTTGTCCATCTGAAGTGCCCGAGGAGTAGAAATCCCTTTGAACCGAAATGAGTCAATTTTCCAGCTGGCATCAACATACTGTAGCCCCTGGTTTCTTTTTAAAAAATAAAAAGAAAAGAAAAACCCATGCATTTAAGGCCTTTTAACATTTGCAAAATTTTTACAAGGTTGGTTGTATGTATACAGAAAATATAAGTGAGAAGCTTGTATTCTTGTTCTTGTATATTTTTAAACTGAGTGATTATACATGCGGGGAGCGGTTACTGTTGTAACGAGAGAAATATATGAAGTAGCAGAAAGCTGAAGCTTTTCTCGAGGAGACTTGTTTACTTAAACAAGTGTATTATTGTTTAATCATTTACCTCATTATTTTAAAGACTGTATTGAACGTCCTATCTACGAAAGTAGTGAGGTTAACGAGGGACAAGTGAACGCAACATAGAAAAAAACGGGACAGGGGGTTGATGGGAAGAAGAAGAAAGCAGAGGCGGGAAAAAGAGAAAGAAAAAAGAACGGATGGAGATTGTTGCGACAGACGTTGAGGTGGGAGAACAAAGTGGACTGTTTTAGTCACAAGTAAACCTATACAAAGTGTATAGGAAACCTGCAGAAGAGTGTCTAAAGGCAGAGGAGAACTGTTTCTGATCCGAGGACAGTGTGGCTGATCCAAGGTGGCGAGAGAAAAGCGTCAACATGGCGACGCTGCTCCAGTGAGACTAAAAAGTAGTCCTGCAAATCAGGTGGCTGAGTTCTAAAAGAAATTGGACTCACAAAGCAACTTTGACGACGGAGAGGACATCTACGGGGGAGCGCAGGTCGGTGTTGGTTGTTTAAACGGGGGAAGAAGAGGATTGCCTAGACGACAGCGCACCCTAGCTTCATCAGGCCTGCAACGCAAGCATATTACCGGTACCGGGTTGTGTTGGTGTGTGTGTGTGTGAGTGGGGCCCGTGTGTGATATTGTGTTTAGAACTGTACAGTTACGTTAAATTTATGGAGTTCTGTTAGTGACAAAAATTGAATTCTGGTTATATTACAACAATGGTTAAGAGAAAGGAGCTTTAATAAAAAACAAAAACACAAAGTTAAAGTGAGTAAAACAGAAGAGACTGAACAGAAAAAGTGCTTTACAGTATTGGTTTTATTTTATTTTGGGAACATGTCAAATGAGAATTAAAGACCATACTTTATTGTTGTTTTACATCATTTTGGGGTATTGTGCAGCTTCATGTGGAGGAAGAGTTATTTTTCTAAGTTCTTATTAAAAGAAACTGTTCAGTTAGTTGGTTGTCTGGAGTGATTTATGTTACATTAAAGGTGTGTATGGTAATTAGGTGAGTAAGGATTTACTCAACATAGGTACACCTGCGTGGTATCTACCAGAACTTAACGAACCCAAATAGCCACCCCACCAGTGAGTTTAAGTTCTTGCCCCAGTTACTGGCGGACAGAGCAGTGGGGTGCTACAATACTGTTGTTTGTTATTATGAAAATCCTGTGTACTCTCGCCCACTGTAGGAGAGGAAACCTCTTCTATCAGCTGCAAGTGGGATTTGACCTTTTGACCTGGGCACACCACTGAGGGTGTTTTGTGTTGTTTGAACATATCAAAAACTTCCATAGCGTATTGTTTAATTTCTGCCATGGTACTCTGGAATTAACCTTGAAGCGAACACATTTGCCGTGAAAAGGCAAGAGATTTGCAACGAAAAGACGTTTAAACTGTTCACTTTCCTCTATTCCAGGGACAGTTATGTCACCTGAATAAACAGAGAGGAGCATGTTGAAAAACAACAGGGGATGTTCACCTGATTGCTGAAGGACATTCCTCGCAGCAAAGTAGTTCCCACGCGTTGAAGCAGGTGCTCCCACTGTGTGCGGAACACGGGTCACATTTACACGGCCAAAACGAAACCATTTAGGTTCGGGCAGAGAGCAGGCCCTCTCAGTTGATACACCTGTTAGACCGTCCATGTTTGAATTGATTTTCTGTGAAAAATCAAGTAAAATGGTTCTTATTTTACAGGGTGCTGTCTCACCATGTGATGCCTGCGGCAGTCAACATGGTGTCCAAGATGTGAAATCATATAAAAATCGGTGATTTTTATTAATTTGTTGACCTGTGAGAAGATCAAACAAAGTCGGCTATCTTTGTGTGATTTTTGTGAAAACCAAGACAAAAGATGCCTCAAGTGTGTTATTTTAAACTTGTAGTTCAAAATAAAGTAGACAGCCTTGTTGCACAGAATTTATGATAAAAGTGTCAAGTTTTATCAAAAAGCAAACATGTCTGTATTAATTCTGTGTAATTGTTCTGCTATCAACATTTGATTATATGTGAAAATCAAATTAAAAGATGCTATGTGTTCAACATTTCAAAATGTACTCTATTAAAAAAAACAGGAAAGTTGAAATGCAGACAGAAATACATGAACCGTATTCTTCATAGCATCCATCAGATGGGGGTGCAAGGCGTGATATGCTTCAATCACCATCCATCCATCCATCCATCTTCTTCCGCTTATCCGGGGTCGGGTCGCGGGGGTAGCAGCCTAAGTAGGGAGGCCCAGACTTCCCTCTCCCCAGCCACTTGGAGCAGCTCCTCCAGGGGAATCCCAAGGCGTTCCCAGGCCAGCCGAGAAACATAGTCCCTCCAGCGTGTCCTGGGTCTTCCTCTGGGTCTCCTCCCGGTGGGACGTGCCCGGAACACCTCACCAGGGAGGCGTCCAGGAGGCATCCTAACCAGATGCCCGAGCCACCTCAACTGGCTCCTCTCGATGTGGAGAAGCAGCGGCTCTACTCCGAGTCCCTCCCGGATGACTGAGCTTCTCACCCTATCTCTAAGGGAGAGTCCAGCCACCCTGCGGAGAAAACTCATTTCAGCCGCTTGTATCCGAGATCTTGTTCTTTCGGTCATAACCCAAAGCTCATGACCATAGATGAGGGTGGGAACGTAGATCGATCGGTAAATTGAGAGCTTTGCCTTTTGACTCAGCTCTCTCTTCACCACGACAGACCGGTACAGCGCCCGCTTCACTGCGGACGCTGCACCTATCCGCCTATCGATCTCACGCTCCAGTTTTCCCTCATTCGTGAACAAGATCCCGAGATACTTAAACTCCTCCACTTGGGGCAGGACCTCCTCCCCGACCCGGAGAGGGCATGCTACCCTTTTCCGGCTCAAGACCATGGCCTCGGATTTGGAGGAACTGATCCTCATCCCGGCCGCATCACACTCGGCTGCAAACCGCTCCAGTGAAAGTTGTAAATCACGAACTGATGAAGCCAGTAGGACCACATCATCTGCAAAAAACAGAGAAGCGATTCTAAGGTCACCAAAACGGATCCTCTCAACACCTTGGCTGCGCCTAGAAATTCTGTCCATAAAAGTTATGAACAGAATCGGTGACAAAGGGCAACCTTGGCGGAGTCCAACTCTCACCGGAAACGAGCCTGACTTACTGCCGGCAATGCGGACCAAGCTCTGACACCGGTCGTACAGGGACCTAACAGCCCTTATCAAAGGGCCTGGTACCCCATACTCCCGGAGTACCCCCCACAGAACCCCCCGAGGGACGCGGTCGAATGCCTTCTCCAAGTCCACAAAACACATGTAAACTGGTTGGGCAAACTCCCACGCACCCTCCAGGACCCTGCTGAGGGTGTAGAGCTGGTCCAGTGTTCCACGACCAGGACGAAAACCACACTGCTCCTCCTGAATCCGAGGTTCGACTATCCGACGGACCCTCCTCTCCAGAACCCCTGAATAGACCTTACCAGGGAGGCTTAAGAGTGTGATCCCCCTATAGTTGGAACACACCCTACGGTCCCCCTTTTTAAATAGGGGAACCACCACCCCAGTCTGCCAATCCAAGGGAACTGCCCCCGATGTCCACGCGATATTGCAGAGTCGCGTAAGCCAACACAACCCTACAACATCCAGAGCCCTAAGGAACTCCGGGCGAATCTCATCCACCCCCGGAGCCTTGCCACCGCGGAGCTTTTTAACCACCTCGGCGACCTCAGCACCAGAGATCGGAGAACCCGACCCAAAGTCCCCAGGCTCTGCTTCCTCAGTGGAAGACGTGCCAGTAGGATTGAGGAGGTCTTCGAAGTATTCCGCCCACCGACTCACAACATCCCGAGTTGAGGTCAGCAGCACGCCACCTCCACCATAAATGGTGTTGGTCTCGTACCTCTTTCCCCCCCTGAGACGCCGGATGGTGGACCAGAATCGCCTCGAAGCCGTACGGAAGTCATTCTCCATGGCCTCTCCGAACTCCTCCCACGCCCGAGTTTTTGCCTCAGCAACCACCCGAGCCGCATGCCGCTTGGACTGCCGGTACCTATCAGCTGCTTCCGGGGTCCCACAAGCCAAAAAGGCCCAATAGGACTCCTTCTTCAGCCTGACAGCATCCCTCACTGCCGGTGTCCACCACCGGGTTCGAGGGTTGCCACCTCGACAGGCACCAACAACCTTGCGGCCACAGCTCCGATAAGCTGCCTCGACAATAGAGGCGCGGAACACGGCCCACTCGGACTCCATGTCCCCCGCCTCCCTCGGAACGTGTTCAAAGCTCTCCCGGAGGTGGGAGTTAAAGCTCCGTCTTACGGGAGACTCTGCCAGACGTTCCCAGCAGACCCTCACGATACGTTTGGGTCTGCCAGGTCTGACCGGCATCCTCCCCCACCATCGGAGCCAACTCACCACCAGGTAGTGGTCAGTAGACAGCTCCGCCCCTCTCCTCACCCGAGTGTCCAAGACATGCGGCCGCAGATCAGATGAGACGACAACAAAGTCGATCATCGAACTGCGACCTAGGGTGTCCTGGTGCCAAGAGCACATATGGACACCCTTATGCTTAAACATGGTGTTCGTTATGGACAATCCATGACGAGCACAGAAGTCCAATAACAGAACACCACTCTGGTTCAGATCAGGGGGGCCGTTCCTCCCAACCACACCCCTCCAGGTCTCACTGTCATTGCCCACGTGAGCG
Organism: Garcialebias charrua; assembly: GCA_038048925.1. NCBI lineage: Eukaryota > Metazoa > Chordata > Actinopteri > Cyprinodontiformes > Rivulidae > Garcialebias > Garcialebias charrua. The sequence continues at coordinate 22,281 of JBBPBX010011588.1, read as the reverse complement.
TTGAAGTCCCCCAGTAGAACAAGGGAGTCCCCAGGAGGCGCACTCTCCAATACCCCCTCCAAGGACTCCAAAAAGGGTGGGTAGTCTGAGCTGCCGTTTGGTGCATAGGCACAAACAACAGTCAGAGCCCGTCCCCCCACACGTAGGCGAAGGGAGGCTACCCTCTCGTTCACCGGGGTGAACCCCAACGTACAGGCACCAAGATGGGGGGCAACCAGTATGCCCACTCCTGCTCGGCGCCTCTCACCAGGGGCAACTCCAGAGTGGAAGAGTGTCCAACCCCTCTCAAGGAAACTGGTTCCAGAGCCAGAGCCATGCGTTGAGGTGAGTCCGACTATTTCTAGTCGGAACCTCTCAACCTCACACACTAGCTCAGGCTCCTTCCCCACCAGAGAGGTGACATTCCATGTCCCAATGGCCAGCTTCTGTAGCCGAGGATCAGACCGCCAGGGTCCCCGCCCTCGGCCGCCACCCATCTCACATTGCACCCGACCCCTTTGGCCCCTCCCACAGGTGGTGAGCCCATGGGAAGGGGGACCCACGTCTCCTCTTCGGGCTGTGCCCGGCCGGGCTCCATGGGTAAAAGCCCGGCCACCAGGCGCTCGCCAGCGTGCCCCACCTCCGGGCCTGGCTCCAGAGTGGGGCCCCGGTGACCCGCGTCCGGGCGAGGGAAAACTTAGTCCATTAATTGTACTCATCATAGGGGTTTTTGGGCTGCACTTTGTCTGATCCCTCACCTAGGACCTGTCTGCCTTGGGTGACCCTTCTAGGGGCATGAAGCCCCTGACAGCATAGCTCCTAGGATCATTGGGACACTCAAACCCCTCCACCACGGTAAGGTGGCAGCCTTCAATCACACCGACAGCAATTCTCTTTCTGACCGCTATAGAGGCGCTGTTGTCACCCGCGAGCGGAGCCTTAGCTTTTAGCTCACGAAAAGCACCCAACAAAACGTACTAAAAGCAACCTTACAGAAAGAGTTAGAGCCTTTACGTGATGCTCGCCAGAACTACGTTCTTATAAGCGACAACTTGATGTGACTAACATTGTTTAGGACAGGTAATGTGATTTTTAAACTTTTTCTCAAAAGAAAAAGACAAGTCGGTTCCCTTAAACCAGATGCAGCTTCTGGTGTCACGTGACCTGGTCACATGGCGATTGGTAGTCTCAGAGCAACTGACTTAATACACCCATTAAAATCTCAAAAACACCACGATGAAACAGTCTTTCAAAGATAGTAACAGACGAACAAGCCTGAAGCCTGTGCACTCTGGTAGCTGAAGCGAAAACAGACGAGGAGTGGGCCGTCCCACCCTGCAAGCGTCATCACTTACAGCGTTATCGACCAATCACAGTGAAGACAGAACATGTAGTTCTAAACCCAAGTGTTCATGGGTAATGGAGTCTTCTAAACCTTCGTCTCTGTACGTCACTCACGTGTGACGTGCCGTTCGAGCGTTGCGTTCACGGACCTCGAGGTCGGTCGAACTTTAGCGTTGAACGGACTTTTAAACGTCCTAAAACACTTATAAATATCACAAAACACCGCGGTTAAGCCAGTCTTCGACGATATCACGTGCATAGAAACGAACAACACAGAAAAAATGTCAGAAATGTGTGCAAAAATGAATATCTGACAACCAGCAGTCTACAGAACCAACTTTTTTAAACACGACACATAATGGACCAATCATAGCGCTTCTGCAGCCGAAGCTTCGGTAATGCTCACGTTAGCTCTACCCAAAGTTCTGGACACTTTTTCACAAAATAAACGAATTTTACACCGCAGAAAATTCTGTTAACGAGCCCAATCACATTCAGGCTAGCCCCCACGCCTTCCAAAGAAGGCAGTACGCTAACTGTTGACAACAACGGACTTTACGTCAATCGGAACCGGATCCCGTCCGGTCTAAAGCTGAGTGGGATCACCCAAACCTCAGCCAACACACGTTGTAACAGATTATAGGTTCAATGGAGCAGCAAATGTGTGAAACAGACTTTCAACAGTAATCCGCAGATGTAATAAAATGAAGCAACGGTGACACGGCGGTCACAATAATGAAAAAATGCATGCAGCCTCGCGACACGTTATGCACGTCTCACTCAGTGGCACAGACAAAAATCATCCCCAGCTTCAAACATACGTTGAAAAGTGAAAGAAAAATAATCCTAACGTGAAATGAGCCAGACAATGCGATTAGCAACTCCCGGACACTCCCCAGCCAGAACTATCTTATAAGTCCAAAACAAGGATAAAGAACTATGCCAACAAATACCGTGACAATAGACTACACAAAAACAATACAATAACCGTTCTAGGGACGCGTACGAGCCACCATTATTGTAATAATATAATGATTAAACACTTACGGGCCATCATTATATGTAATAATATAAGACTTATTGGTCAGTTTACTGACTTACCTATATTTTAGAGAAGTTGGAGCAGACTTGATCTGACCCAAATTCATTCGCGAGTTCACCCTTTTTCCGGTATTAAATTGCTTTAAGTGATTAGACAAAATGTAACTTCACAAGAGACTTCAATTTATGTTGATCCACCAAAAGATAGACCTTTTATTGAAATAATCATAAAAGTACATTAAACATTTGTATCGATATTAGCTCTGATTTACTAACTACTTTGACAAGAATTCAAATTAAAACAAACAGACAGTTAGTGTTTAACTTACTGTTGGCACATTTACTTGACAGATTAATGGCTTAAGAAAAATAAGAATAGGAGGAAGAAGTGAGAAATGAAAGCTAAGTTTAAAGGAAGTTAATTATTTTGAGCAGACAGGGTGACACTTTCCCACCACGGGTTCAGCTGGACTTTTCACACGTTCAGAGCACAATCAACGCCTCGTTACCTGTTGACGAACGTCTCTGGAGATAAGAGTTGAAGTTTTGTGGACACTAACAGACTGTGTTGTCCAGTACACGTCCAAATGACTTCCGCACGTGTGAGCTGATTCAGACGAGCAAAAGAACGCTTCTCCCGGCAGGAACAGAGCTAGCTCCTGGCTGAGCTTTCAAAATAAAATTCCCAGAAAACAAATTATTTCAGAAGATGAGTGAATGAGGCACAGTAAGCTTTACTGTAACTCCAGCTAAGAACGTAGGTCTAATTGACACAATGACCAGGACATTTCCAGCTTTTTCCAGAGGAGAAAACCAGCTGTTAGAAAGTTCTCCCCTTAGACACTAAAGTCAAAACGGAAGTGTCCCTTTATATGGGAGGTGTGGTCTCCCCACCTCCTCAATGACTACTGGCTGGTTTAACAAAATAAGAGATAGAATTTTGATTCCCATAGGCAGAAAGTCTCTGAAGGACAACAGGAAAACTGTTTACATAAGCGGCCAGATGGACTGGCCTGTGAGATGGAGTTATGTCTAGCTCGAAGACAAAACAGAGAAGGAAGTGAACAGCTTTACCATGACTCATGTCTTAGATTCAGAGCACACTTGTAATGAAGAATAAACCAGCAGAAGGTCAAACTCATGCAAGTAACAGATCATCATTAAATGACAAAAATATACTGTTGATCAATTTTGAATTAACACACATTAAAGAGAAAGTTATTTCTGATTGATTGGTGTCCATTAATTCAAAATAATTATAACAAAAATAGTGTCCACTTGTCTCCTTGTGAGTTCCAAGAAAGTGTAACACTCAAAGTTTCAGAGAGATGTGAAGAGTTTTAACTCCAATACGGACATGAGGGTGCTATATATCTACACACCCAATACCTTAAGCAGGCAGGTGTTGGCCATGGCCTTTAAAGACTTCCACAGCGGCTTGGCCCGGTTAGAGGCGCAGGACGAAGATGGGGAGATGTTTGAAAGGGCTCGAAGAGTCATCTTGGACGGGCTTGCGTGTTACCAGCAGATCCTGGTCGACAAGAAACAAGAGGCTGTGCAGAACAGCATGTTAAAATTTGTCACCAAGGTCTCTGTAGCTCCTCCAGGATCTGCTGGTGCACCAAAAGAACCAACTCCATCCAGTACTCCTGTAGCAAGCCAGGAGGAGTCCATGGACAGCTCACTTTCTCCCCAGTAAAAGACGCCTCCCCCCTTCCCCGCTCCCTCCCTCCAGGTATAGTAATGAAATGTTATTTTTATTTTTTATTTTTCTGAGTTGTGTCATGTTACACATAGTAACTTCATATGTTAATCAATTTGTATCTGCTTATGTTCACAACCTGCTGCTCCTCCTCCTTCCCTCCTCTCCACCAGCTCCACCAGCTCCACCATTCCATCACTGACCTGCTCACCTTTACATAACATCACAGCATTGTCGGAAAGGTACAGCAAAGACATATTAATGTTTTTTCCTTTATTTTTTGTTTTATGTTATACAGTACAATAGCTACATCTACTGTAATCATCACTTCTCTCTCGACAGCCTCCAAAGCGTCATGCTCCCCTGGTCCATCCACACATGTGCACCACACCATACAGGTGAGGAGAAGTTGTTCTTGTCTGTGTTTTCATTTATGCAGATGTTGACATCTGTGTGTGGGTTTCAACAGACAACCTGTTGCTCTCTCCTCATGGTTCAGCCTCCTCTAGCTCCTCCATCTCTACAACTCTTCACCACACCACACAGGTACGGAGAAGTTGTTCTTGTCAGTGTTCTCATTTCTGCAGATGTTGATGTCTATGTGTGGGTTTTAACAGAACCACCTGCTGCTCTTGCCTCATGGACCAGACTATGGTACCTCCACACTGCACTAAAACCATAGATATACGGTAAGAGCTGATGTCGTATATCTCCATATACTTCACATATACTTATACTTATATTTCCGGATATTTCCGGAAATGGACCGCAATGATCCTTTAAAAATCCCAAAATCCCAAAATCCAGATACTTATCTTTGGCAGACCCTTGACAAATAACAGCCACATTTATTTTGGATCTGCCGAAGATAAGTATCCAGATTTTGGGATTTTTTAAGGATCACTGCGGTCCATTTCCGGGAATATCCGAACACAGATCCTTCCGTATATCTATGGTTTTAGTGCAGTGCCACCTGCTGCTCTTGCCTCATGGACCAGGCTACGGTACCTCTACCTGTTGTCAAGACCGTGTTTTTGAGTTTCACTAATAAACCGAACACTGGAAAAGTTTTAACAATTTTATTAAGGAACAGGAAGCTGGAATGGGTCCTGATCGTCACCGGTAACTTGAGTTCTGCACAAGAGATTATAATATTAGTGGCAGGGCTTAAAAAGGTAGATGTTTTTGTCTTTAATAAAAACACTAACCTTTTTATGCTGTTTCCGATCAGAAGGGAATTCCTTGATGACGTAGGCCGGTAGTGACGTAGTCTAGATTTACTTCCTTGTTTACGTTGGTCCTTCGTGCGGACTTTTACACGAAGGGGGTTTTCCTTGTTTCGAAGAGGAGTCATACACAGGTTGGCAGAGAGGCGAATAATGTTGGAAGAGGCAGGCTAGCTCGTGGTCGTGAAAGGCAGACGTGGGTTCGTTTCCGTGAGGCAGATGGCTGAACAGGTCCGACAAGGGGAGAGGCAGGAGGGCGAAGTCCAGTAACGTGAGCAGGAGTCAAAACCAGGAAAGCAGAATCCAAAAAGTACCGTTGGGGGCTGAGGCGAGAGACGTGAGACCAAAAAACCAAAACAGAGTCGTAGCAAGCAAGACAGGACAAGACATGGGCGCTGGATAACTACTAGGCAAAACCGTTCATAAATCTGGCAAGGAATGACTGTGGACGTGGGGCTTAAATACAGGAACAAACAGGTGAGTGCAATGATCGTTAATGAGGCATTGGGCATGTGGGAGGAGGGAACAATGATGTGTTTGCTGTGAACATGACATGACAAACAGACAGAACGTGGATCATGACATGGGATCATGACAGTACCCCCCTCTCAAGGTCCGGCTCCTGACGGACCACCAGGCTGATCAGGGTGATCCCGGTGGAACCGGGCGACGAGCGGCTTGTCCAAGACGTGGCGAGCAGGCACCCACGAACGTTCCTCAGGGCCATAACCCTCCCAGTCAATGAGGTACTGGACACCCCGTCCCCAGCGTCGAGAACGCATGATACGGTTGATGGTGTAGGCAGGAGAGCCGTCAATGAGTCGGGCAGGAGGAGGAGGCCTGGAGGCGGGCATGAACCTAGAATACTGGACGGGCTTGACCCGGGACACATGGAACGTTGGATGGATCTTCATGGTGCTAGGGAGCCTGAGCCTGACTGCCACCGGGTTCACCACTTTGGAAATGGGAAAAGGTCCAATGAAGCGGGGAGCCAATTTCCTGCAGTCAACACGAAGAGGTAAGTCCTTGGTGGATAGCCACACCTTTTGTCCTTCTTGATAAGCAGGTTCCCGGGTCCGACGACGGTTGGCCGACCTCGTGTAGACTGCAGATGTCTTGAGGAGTTGTTTGCGGGCCTTGGTCCAGACTCTGCGACATCGTTGAGCTGCTTGGAACGCGGAAGGGACCATGGCAGCCTGGTCCTGGGCGGCAAACACCGGTGGCTGGAATCCATAGAGGACATAGAATGGAGACAGGCCAGTGGCGCTCGAAGGAAGAGAGTTCATAGCATGCTCGACGATAGGAAGATGTTCTGCCCATTTGGTCCCATCATCACCACAGAGAATGCGTAGGCGGGTCTCCATCTCCTGATTGGCGCGCTCAGATTGTCCATCAGTCTGGGGATGATAGCCTGAGGAGAGACTTAGTTCAATGCCAAGGGTTTTACAGAACTCGCCCCAAAACTTGGAGATGAATTGGGGCCCCCGATCAGACACAATGTTCTTGGGTATCCCATGCAATCTGAACACTTCCTTTATCATGACATTGCTTAATTCCTTGGCTGTGGGTAACCCCTCCAATGCAATCAAATGAACCATCTTGGAAAACCTGTCAATGACAGTTAGAATGACTGTTTTACCTCCAGACTGTGGTAAGCCGGTGACAAAATCCATTGCGAGATGTGACCAGGGGCGTGATGGTATGGGCAGTGGCCTCAGGAGACCCGCCGGTGGACGTCGAGAGGGTTTAGCCAGGGAGCATTGGGTACAAGCCCCGACAAACTCTCTAACGTCCTTAGACAAGGAACCCCACCAGAACTGTGACTTGACTATGGTTAAAGTTCTCTCAATCCCCGGATGACAGTAAATAGGCGAAGCATGACAGAACATGAGTACCTTAGTGATGAGGTGATCTGGTACAAAGAGGCGGTCAGCCGGGCATTCCCTGGGTGGTGGGTGGTTCTGGTGGGCCTCCCTGACCTCCCTCTCGACCTGGGTGATGGACAAGCGAACCGTCTCGGGCAATATGTATTCCTGTGGACCGCTGGTCTGATCCTTCTCAAATATACGAGATAATGCATCTGGCTTGACGTTTTTGGTCCCGGGTCTATAAGAGAGAGAAAAATTGAATCGTCCAAAAAACAGAGCCCACCTAGCTTGACGAGGATTAAGTCGTTTGGCTGATCGCAGATACTCGAGATTTTTGTGGTCGGTGAGAACAATGAAGGGATGATTGGCCCCCTCCAGCCAATGACGCCATTCTTCAAGAGCCATCTTGACGGCGAGTAGTTCTCGGTCCCCTACATCATAGTTGCGTTCGGCTGGGGAGAGAGACTTGGAGAAAAATGCACATGGGTGAATTTTTTCATCATTACTGCGTTGACTTAAAACGGCCCCGATACCTGTATCAGAGGCATCGACTTCAACGATGAATTGTTTATCCACATCGGGGAATCTAAGGATAGGAGCAGTGGTAAACAAGGCTTTCAATTTAAGGAAGGCATGTTCAGCAGTTTGGTTCCAAGAAAAAGAGTTCTTGGTGGAGGTTAAAGCGTGGAGGGGAGAAGCGACGGAACTGTAGTTCTTAATAAATTTCCGATAGAAATTGGCAAAACCAAGAAAACGTTGTAACTGTTTACGTGATTGGGGTATTGGCCAATCCAGAACTGCAGAGGTCTTTGAGGGATCCATGGATATTTGGTCAGGTGTGATATTGAAACCCAGAAAGGTGGTACTGGTCGTGTGAAACTCACATTTCTCCGCCTTGACATAAAGATTGTTTTGTAGAAGACGGAGGAGGACGGCGTGAACGTGTTGGACATGCGAATCCAAGTCCTTGGAAAAGATAAGAATGTCATCCAAGTAAACAAAAACATTGATATCGATAAAGTCCCTGAGAACATCATTGACTAGCGCCTGAAAGACAGCTGGGGCGTTGGTTAAACCAAAAGGCATTACAAGATATTCGTAGTGACCTGATGGGGTGTTGAAAGCAGTCTTCCATTCGTCTCCTTCCTTAATTCTGACCAGATGGTAGGCGTTACGAAGGTCCAGTTTGGTGAATACTTTGGCACCCTGAATGAGATCAAATGCAGAAGTCATTAAAGGCAGAGGATATTTATTCTTTATGGTTATGTCGTTTAACCCTCTGTAGTCAATGCATGGTCGAAGTGACCCATCCTTCTTCCCAACAAAAAAGAATCCAGCACCTGCAGGAGACGATGAGGGTCTAATAATTCCCGCTTTCAGAGAGTCTGAAATGTAGTCTCGCATGACTTTTTGCTCGGGTTGGGACAAAGAAAATAAACGTCCCCTTGGAGGTGTGGTACCTGGTAGTAGCTCAATTGAGCAATCGTAAGGTCTATGAGGTGGTAAAGACATAGCTTTACTTTTGCTAAAAACTTTGGCTAGGTCATGGTAGCAATGAGGGACATGAGTCAGATCTGGAGTTTCCTCCTTTATTTTGACAACATTTTTGGTCTGGTGTGCAGATTGTAAACAAGAAGATAAACATTGCTCGGACCACCCCAGGATGTTGCTGCTCCTCCAGTCGATCTGAGGGTTGTGTTTCTTTAACCAAGTAGCTCCCATCACAATGGGTAACTCAGGTGAGTTGATGAGGAAGAATCTTAGTTTCTCGACATGGTTACCACAAATCAGTAGTTTGACCTCTTGTGTCACCATACTGGTCTGATTGATTGGATGACCATCAAGAGCTAGAACCCTGTGAGGTCTCTCTGTAGGAAACATCTGGAGGTTCAGAGATTTTGCAAAATTAATGTCCATGAATTCAGAGTCAGCACCAGAATCAATAAAAAGTTTCACTGGTATTTCCTTACCATCGGTTTGGAGGTTTGCACTGACGTGAAGTAGAGGAGGTCCAGTTGAAGAGGTGGCAACTCTATAATTTGGATATTGGCGAGACATAGCAGTTCTGGACTTGACCGGGCATGTAGAGGCTTGATGTCCTGCAACTCCACAATAAAAACATAATCCCTCCTGACGCCTTCTTTCCCTCTCTCGTTGAGACAGTCTGGACCTTCCAATTTGCATGGGTTCCTCGGCAGATGGTGGGGGTGGTGAAAGTGGTTTTGGCTCTGGGGTGAAGAATCTGGGGGTTGAGTACATTGCCCTTTCAGACCTGGTTTGCCTCACCTCTCTGCGACGTTCTTGAAGGCGTAAATCAATCCTGGAAGCCACTGCCTCCAAATCTCTGAGGGTAGACGGAGGGTCACGTGCAGCCAACTCATCCTTGATGTCATCATTGAGAGCCTGCCAAAAAATATCTTGAAGAGCTTTCTCATTCCATTCACTGTCAGTAGCCAGAGTGTGAAACTCTATGATTAGCTCAGAGACTCTGCGGTTGCCTTGACGTAATTTTAAAAGTCCTCTGGTTGACTCTTGAGTGGGAAGAACATGACTGAAAACTCTCATTAGTTCAGCAGAAAAGTCTCTGTATTTATAACAGATCAAAGAGTCTCTTGCCCATTCAGCTGTGCCCCAAATTTTAGCTTTACCAGATAATAAGGAGATGACATAGGCCACTTTTGAACGTTCAGATGGAAAAGCAGAGGGTTGTAGTTCAAATTGTATTTCACATTGAGTCAGAAATGGTCTACACTGTGTTGAGTCACCAGAAAAAACCTCAGGAGGCGTCAGTCTAGGTTCCTTGGAAGCCATGACCTGTGATGACTGGGTCAGTCCGACAGATGGCGCCAGATACTCAGTTCTAGAATTAGAATGAGGTGAGAGACAGGTTGTAAACTGGTAAATTGACTGATCAGATAGTTTTTCTTCAAAATTGTTAACCAGTGTCGTAGTGAAACTCTGTTTGGCCAGATTTAATGTCAAGACCGTGTTTTTGAGTTTCACTAATAAACCGAACACTGGAAAAGTTTTAACAATTTTATTAAGAAACAGGAAGCTGGAATGGGTCCTGATCGTCACTGGTAACTTGAGTTCTGCACAAGAGATTATAATATTAGTGGCAGGGCTTAAAAAGGTAGATGTTTTTGTCTTTAATAAAAACACTAACCTTTTTATGCTGTTTCCGATCAGAAGGGAATTCCTTGATGACGTAGGCCGGTAGTGACGTAGTCTAGATTTACTTCCTTGTTTACGTTGGTCCTTCGTGCGGACTTTTACACGAAGGGGGTTTTCCTTGTTTCGAAGAGGAGTCATACACAGGTTGGCAGAGAGGCGAATAATGTTGGAAGAGGCAGGCTAGCTCGTGGTCGTGAAAGGCAGACGTGGGTTCGTTTCCGTGAGGCAGATGGCTGAACAGGTCCGACAAGGGGAGAGGCAGGAGGGCGAAGTCCAGTAACGTGAGCAGGAGTCAAAACCAGGAAAGCAGAATCCAAAAAGTACCGTTGGGGGCTGAGGCGAGAGACGTGAGACCAAAAAACCAAAACAGAGTCGTAGCAAGCAAGACAGGACAAGACATGGGCGCTGGATAACTACTAGGCAAAACCGTTCATAAATCTGGCAAGGAATGACTATGGACGTGGGGCTTAAATACAGGAACAAACAGGTGAGTGCAATGATTGTTAATGAGGCATTGGGCATGTGGGAGGAGGGAACAATGATGTGTTTGCTGTGAACATGACATGATAAACAGACAGAACGTGGATCATGACATGGGATCATGACACCTGTTGCTCTTGCCTCATGGACCAGGCAGGCTACGGTACCTCCACCTGCTGGTCTTGCCTCATGGACCAGGCTACGGTACCTCCACCTGCTACTCTTGCCTCATGGATGGACGTGTGTCCTCTGCTCTATCCTACCTGCCTGGCTGCCTCCCTCCCTTCCACTAGCACCTTTCCATCTACACATTGTACCATACCAATCAGGTAAGGACAAGATGTTTGTCATTTTCATGTTTTCTTTGCAGACAGGTCATAGTCCAGCTGTAAGTGCACATGTTCATTTTTGTGTTACTGTAATTTCTACACAGCTCACATCATGGACTTTCCTCATGGATGGACAAGTGTCCACTCTGTCCTGCCTCTGTCGTTCTGCCTGCTGCCTAGCTTTGCTGCTGTCCCATCAGTTTGTGAACATAAGCAGTGAGTAGAAGTTGTTCTCTGTCTGTTTTTCATGTTTTCTTTGCAGGCAGGTCACAGTCCAGCTGTAAGTGCACATGTTCATTTTTGTGTTACTATAATTTCTACACAGATCACATCGTGGACTTTCCTCATGGATGGACAAGTGTCCACTCTGTCCTGCCTCTGTCGTCCTGCCTGCTGCCTAGCTTCGCTGCTGTCCTATCAGTTTGTGAACATAAGCAGTGAGTAGAAGTTGTTCTCTGTCTGTTTTTCATGTTTTCTTTGCAGGTAGGTCACAGTCCAGCTGTAAGTGCACATGTTCATTTTTGTGTTACTATAATTTCTACACAGATCACATCGTGGACTTTCCTCATGGATGGACAAGTGTCCACTCTGTCCTGCCTCTGTCGTCCTGCCTGCTGCCTAGCTTCGCTGCTGTCCTATCAGTTTGTGAACATAAGCAGTGAGTAGAAGTTGTTCTCTGTCTGTTTTTCATGTTTTCTTTGCAGGCAGGTCATAGTCCAGTTGTAAGTGCACATGTTCATTTTTGTGTTACTGTAATTTCTACACAGATCACATTGTGGACTTTCCTCATGGATGGACAAGTGTCCACTCTGTCCTACCTCTGTCGTCCTGCCTGCTGCCTAGCTTTGCTGCTGTCCTATCAGTTTGTGAACATAAGCAATGAGTAGAAGTTGTTCTCTGTCTGTTTTTCATGTTTTCTTTGCAGGCAGGTCACAGTCCAGCTGTAAGTGCACATGTTCATTTTTGTGTTACTGTAATTTCTACACATTCATTGTTGAGCAATGGCTAAGCAGTTCCATCAGATCCAGGTTTGAACTTGAGAAAAACATCATACAGACTGTCTACCTACATTTCAATCAAAGTAAGGGAATTTTGTTTCCGTTTTCTGCTGTTTCTAGCTTTTTTAGAGTTCATGGACTTCTTTTTCATGAACATGGACATGGACTGCACACCAAGGCACTGGTTTCACATACATGATGGTTGCAACATGTTTCTGATGGATTTGATTTGCTACTGATTTGGTGCTGATTCATGTCAATAGCTGCTGCTGATGATGGATGGATGGATGGATGGATGGATGGATGGGAATTGCTGCTGATTTGCTGCTGTTTGATGTCAACAGTTGTTGCTCTTTAAGAAATGTTCATGGTTCATGGTTGACATCATTTGCTGATGATGGATGGATGGGAATTGCTACTGCTTTGCTGCTGTTTGATGTCAATAGCTGTTGCTCTTTGAGAAGTGTTCATGGTTCATGTTGACATCATTTTGCTGATGATGGATGGATGTGAATTGCTGCTGATTTGGTGCTGTTTGATTGATGATTTGGTGCTGTTTGATTGATGATGGATGGATGATAGCTACTGTTGCTGATGTATGGATAGATGTATGGATGGGAATTGCTGCAGATTTGCTGCTGTTTGATGTCAATAGCTGCTGCACTTTTCAGAAGTGTTCATGGTTGGCATCATTTGCTGATTATGGCTAAGAACTGTTTAGGAAGAGATTTCTATTTTGTATGCTTTCTCTATGCTGAAAAAATACATTACAGTACATTTTAAAAGTTCCTGGACTCGACTGTACACTAAGGCACTTTGTTTTCATACATGTCAGTAGATTTTTTAAATGACAGTACAGATGTGCTGTGCTGAATAGCACTGTCTAACATTGCTGTACAGTACCTGTACATGCTGTACAGGTTTTGTATGTGTTTATCAGTGGTTGGCAACGCTAATCCAAAAATTAGTTCCGCTATTTCTAAAGCACTAATTAATTTATTTAGGTCCGCAATTTCAAAAGCACTAATGTCTTATGAAAATTAGGGGAAGCTAATTCTAATCCGCTAATTAAATTCAACAATTGGTAGCAGCAAGTTATGCAATATTTGCACTACACTGCCAACTAGCGGTGCATGAACTGTTATACAGTAAGTTGTTTGAGTTTCAGAGTATTTAGTTTGGTTCTCTTCAACAGGTTTGACAAGGACAAAATGTACCCATTCCAAAGTCTGTTAGCTAAACTGCTGACATATTTGGCTGTTTTTTTCTTCTTTTGTTACTTTTAGTACCACTAGATCGCATGTGTCAAACTCAAGGCCCGTGGGCCAAATCCGGCCTACCATAACCGTTTCTGTGGCTCTCTACACCCTAGAACTTCAAGATAACAGTTGTAAGCATGTTGCTCTCAGGTGGTGGGTCCCCATCCCTACACTCCCTGGTCTCTCTGTTAATTGTCTTGCTTATCTCCTCCATTTTGTTGTCCAGGTGTTTGTGATTGTCATGCTGTGTGTTCATGTACCTGTATATAAAGTCAGGGATTTTTTAATTGATAAAGCTCTGTATATGTTGTATAACACAATCATTGTTCCACATTTAATCTATTGTATTGAGGTTTGGGGAAAAGCGTGCAAAACAATTACAAAGCCTGTTTTTATTTTACAAAAGAGAGCTGTAAGAGTAATCACCAGAAAACATTTCAGTCACCCATCAAACACCTTGTTTCTTCAGCTAAATTTATTGAAATTCCAGGAATTGGTAGAATATAGTATTTTATCAGTTATGTATAGGGCTCATAATAACACATTACCTTTAAATATCCAAAGAAATTTTATAAAAAGACAAAGTTATTACAATCTCAAAGGGACAGAGATATTCATCAAACCACAATTCAGAACCAGCTTAAAGGGACGGTCTACCTCAATTCAGGGAGTTCGATTGTGGAATGTTCTGGAGAGTGATGTTAAAAATGCAAAATCAATGTATACATTTAAGAAAAAGGTCAAAAAGGACTTGCTCAAAAACTATATATGATGTAACTTAGTGTGTTTGTGTATTACACTTATGTTGTACTTATGATGTAGCTTAGTGTGTTTGTGTATTACAGTTAGAAAAATTTAGTAGAGTTATTCATTTTGTGATGTAGTTTGAAGGTTATCATTGGTTGAACAAACTGTGAAATAAGGGGCAGATATAATAAGATTTCATCTTCTTTCTGCTCCTTTCATTTTATCCTACTTGTATTCTTGTATCTGATGAAACTGTTTTGTATTGTTCTTTTAAAATGAATGAATAAACATCAAATCAAATCAAATCAACGGCCCAGTCAGAGTCCAGAACCTGAACCTGAAGGTGGGACCTTCAGAGAGCTGAGCAGAAACCTCAAAGAACTGAAGCAACAATGGAAAGAAGAGTGGGTCAGAACTCCTCCAGAACCAGGAGAGAGACTGATGAAGTCCTGCAGAGAACCACAGAGGGTTCTGCTGCTGAAGGAGGTTCTGTTGGGTCAGAGGCACAAGCTGAGGTTAAATTTTAATGATTTTAGAACTTGTTAAAGATCATCCATCCAGCCATCCAGCTAACTGTCTATTCATCCATCCATTCAGCTAACTGTCTATTCATCCATCCATCCATCCAGCTAACTGTCTATTCATCCATCCATTCAGCTAACTGTCTATTCATCCATCCATTCAGCTAACTGTCTATTCATCCATCCATTAAGATAACTGTCTATTCATCCATCCATTCAGCTGTCTATTCATCCATCCAGCCAGCCAGCCAGCCATCCAGCTAACTGTCTATCCATCCATCCATCCATCCATCCATCCATCCATCCATCCATTCAGCTAACTGTCTTCATCCATCCATTCAGCCATCCAGCTAAATGTCTATCCATCCATCCATTCAGCTAACTGTCTATCCATCCATCCATTCAGCTAACTGTCTATTCATCCATCCATTCAGCTAAAAGTCTATTCATCCTTGTATCTGATGAAACTGTTTTGTATTGTTCTTTTAAAATGAATGAATAAACATCAAATCAAAAATAAGTCTGTAGCTCTGTGTTTATCGTTGTCCTGGCATTGTCTCCTGTTGCCTCTATCTCCTGAGTTCCTTGTGATTCCCTGAGTATGTTAGTTTGCTGCCCTGTCAGCTATTTTATGTTCTTAATGTTCTCAGAGACTCTACTTCCTCAGACGGCTGAGACGAGCTGGTCTGAGCAGCCCAGTCCTCACCTCCTTCTACAGTTGTGCAGTGGAGAGCATCCTGTGCTCCAGCATCAACGTGTGGCATGGAGGCTGCACAGTTGCAGAGAGGAAAGCTCTACAGAGAGTGGTGAAGGCTGCACAGAAGTCTGTTGGAGTCAGTCTCCCCACCATCACAGACATTTACACCTCCAGATGCAGGAAAAGAGCCACCTGCATCATGAAAGACCTCACTCACCCAGCACACTCACTCTTTGCCCCACTCCCCTCAGGACGGAGGTTGAGGAGCATCAAATGTAGAACCACTAGACTGAGGAACAGCTTCTACCCTGAGGCTGTTAGACTCATGAATAAATAAATAATAAGAATAATCACTGCAAAATATCACATCATGCTGATGCTGATCTGTTTTCTTGTTGCTGTGTTCATCTGTGACCATCTGCTCATACAGACTCATGTTCGTGCTGCTGTTTATAATGATGTTTTTCCACTACATTAGGGCTTAGTGTATTACTAGTTGATGTTTTTCTTAGTTAATCCTAGATGTTATTACTGTTTTTCTCTTGCATTTGTTGTTGGATGTAACTGGGACCCTGTGTACATAATCTCGTTTTCATCACATGTACCACATGCGGTGCAAATGACAATAAAGACTCTCTGACTCTGACTCTGACTTAATTTCTGTGGCCGTCGCGGATGCCATTTTGAAGAGTGCTAATGGTGAACTACTTTTTTAAATCCAGCAGATTTGACCATTTCGTGAAACTCTCAAGCTCAGAAAAACTTGTGCTATAACGTCAGCTATGAAATATATTTTTTCTCAGCAAAGAAATAATTGTTTTACCGTGTTTTGTTGTAAAATCCTGGCTTCTTTGGCCGTCGCGGACGCCATTTTGAAGAGTGCTAATGTGGCGAACTTCTTTTTTTAAATCCAGACGCGTCGCGTAGGCCGCTGAGAAACATCCACAAGTTCACCCTCCATGTTAAAAAGTCTTCGTCTGACTCTTCGAAAACAAGCAATAAGGCTGCAGAGTAACACACTGGCTGCTAACTGCTAGAGACTGAGTGGGACGCTTTTTTGTCACGGACCACATCCGGCGCTGACAGGATATAGTCTGTTAGCTGTCGTCCGAGCTCGTAAATACGTTATTTCGTTTTTACTGATAGATAATTAGTTATTAGCGGTACTGCATTGTAAATAAAAATAGCACAAATCCACGTACGAATTATAAAAGTTAGTTAATCCGCTGTAAAGCTAACAGATTATTTAGCTACGCTATAAGCGGATTAGCGCATTAGCGCTCTCTAGCGGTTGGAAGCCCATCACCGGTGTTTATGGATGAATGTGTGGTGTAATGTGTTAGCTAAGTTTTTGTAAATAAAGTTATGTGCATGTTTATGGCCCAGTATGTCCGCTTGTTTAGTCTCATGTTGTTAAATGTGTGTTCGGCGCTCCGTTAGCGGTATGGCCGCGACCTATGTCAAAAATCCGGACCTACGATCGGCACGTGTTTTTGGTATGCGAGATACGGCAAACTCGACCTAAGTCTCATCCTTAGGTCCGGAACTCATTCGTAAGCCGAGGGTTCCCTGTATACAGAAACAACTACGCAAGACAAAGTTAGAATTAAATGAATTTATAGACAAAAACAACAAATTCTTGGTAGAAAGGCTTCGATTAGAACATTTTGAACACAGTAATAAATCAGGGAGCTTTTTAGCGAACCAACTCAAATTAAACAAAGAAAAAAACATCTACATACAGTATTAAAGACACAAATGGAAATATAATTTATGTTGAGGGAAAAGTAAACAGTGTTTTTAGAGATTTTTTATAAAACTCTATATACTCCACAAATAAATCCAACAGATGAGGATATCAATCAATTCTTGGATAGGGTAACACTTCCAAAATTAAACAGTAGTCAATCATCAGAACTAGACTCACCATTAACATCAGCCGAACTCCATGAAGCCATCAAAAAAATGCCAAATAAAAAATCTCCTGACCCAGATGGCTATCAAGCAGAATTTTATAAAGAATTTTGGAATATATTGGAACAAATATTTCACAGAATGCTGTTAGAGTCAGAAGAAAATGGCAGGCTTCCAACACATATGAATTCAGCCAACATTAGTCTCCTTTTAAAATCAGGCAAGGACCCAGAATTGCCTACCAGTTATCGTTCCATCTCTCTTATTAATGTCGATGTTAAAATAATTTGTAAAGCCCTCTCTAAAAGATTAGAGAGGATAACTAATTTCATTATTCATTCAGATCAAACTGGATGTATAAAAGGTAGACACAACCACAAACATTCATTCATTCATTCAACCTTTATTTATACAGGCTAGCCTCGTTGAGCCACGGGGACTCATTTAAAAGAGGGACCTGTCTCACTCACACCCAGGGTCAATTTAGAGTTACCAATCAGCCTAACATGCATGTTTTTTGGACTGTGGGAGGAAACCGGAGCACCCGGAGAAAACCCACGCATGCACGGAGATAACATGCGAACTCCACCCAGAAAGACACCCGGACCAAGATTTGAACCGGGGACCTGCTCGCTGAGAGGAAGCAGCTCTACCAGTTGTAACACCATGTTGTTGTTCAATAGTCTTGAAACATTCGCAGATTATATAATTTAATAGAGTATTCATATAGTAAAAATATTGAAACAGTTATTTTATCTTTAGATGCAGAAGAAGTATTCGATAGAGTAAACTGGAATTTTTTTATATGCTACCTTGATTAAATTTGGATTTGGAAACCATTTTATAAATTGGTTTAAAATATTATATAACTCACCAAAAGCATGTGTCAGGACAAATAATCAAATATCTTCAAGCTTTTGTTTACAGAGGGGCACAAGACAGGGATGCTCACTTTCACCTGCACTATTTGCTATGTTTATTGAACCTTTAGCAGCAGCAATAAGGCAAACTGCTGACATTAAAGGCATACAATGTAAAAAATATAGAACATAAAATTAGTCTTTATGCTGATGATGTTTTACTTTTTCTTCAAAATTCAGAAAACTCTATATTTAATGTTATCAAATTAATAAACTCATTCTTACAAGTTTCTGATTATTCTACAAATTTGTCAAAATCTACAGCTCTTCCAATGAATTGCGTGTTTAATACTTCTTTAAATGAAAAACTACAATCAGGTAACATTACATACTTGGGTATTAAGATTCCTCCTAGATTAGAAGACTTAATAAAATTAAATCATATACCACTTTTAAAGAAAATTGAAGACAATCTTACTAGACAGAAATCTCTACCCATATCACTTATGGGAAGAGTTGCTTCAGTAAAAATGACGGTCCTGCCGTGAATAAATTATGTATTCTCAATTATTCCAAATAAACCTTCAAATATATGGTTTAAGTCCTTGGACTCTTTCATATCTAAATTCTTTCGAAAAACAAAACTCTATGTATTAGCTTAAAAACACTACAGAAATCTAAAGAAACCGGAGGATTAGAACTTCAAAACTTTTATCACTATTTTAGCAAATAGGTTAGAATATATTTCAAAGTGGCTAAATCCAAATGCACTAGATGTTACTTGGATAGACATAGAGCAAACTTTTTGTAATAATATTGGGGTTTCAGAATTGCCATTTATTAGTACAAATATAAAAAAACATGTCTGCTTTAAAAGTATCAGTATTAGTTCATCTCTGACAGCATGGTGGGAGTATCTGAAAATGACAAAGTCTTCACTACTCCCATGCAGACAAACACCCATCTAGAACAATCCTGACATACAGAAAGAAAATAATATGTTAAATTTCTCAGGTTGGAGAGTTATGCTACGTTCACACCGAACGCGTTTTGAGCTGTAGGAGCGGCCGGTTTACATGCAAAGTCAATGGGTTGAGTTAAAAAATCTGAACTTTCGCCGCTCAACGCGTCTTGACAACCAATCAGGGAGAGTCAGCTATGTGACGTGGTAACGAGGGGACGGATGTTGCGCAAGTGTGACGTATTGTTTGTAAGACACAGAAACAACCCGCAAATTAAATGGTGAAACTCACCTAAGTCCGAACGCCTCTGAATTGTTTCGTGAACCCAGAAACGGCGCCTTGCACGTCGTTGGCGTGCTAGTTTTCTCAGTAAATACATTAAGCCAATTGTCTCCAGTTCATCCGCCATTGTACAGCCACACATCCAGGCTGTCATATTGTTAAGTTTGCAGATGATACAGCGGTGGTGGGATGCATCACAAACAATGATGAGTCCAGCTACAGACAGGAGGTGGAACACCTGGAGAGCTGGTGCAAAGAGAATAATCTTCACATGAATGTGAAGAAGACAAAGGAGATGATTGTGGACTTCAGAAGGAACAAACACACCCATGCCCCACTGAACATAGGTGGATCTGCGGTGGAGGTGGTCTCCAGCTACAAATACTTGGGTGTACACTTGAATGATAACCTCAGCTGGAGCAACAACACCACCAGCCTGATCAAGAAAGGTCATCAGAGACTCTACTTCCTCAGACGGCTGAGACGAGCTGGTCTGAGCAGCCCAGTTCTCACCTCCTTCTACAGGTGTGCAGTGGAGAGCATCCTGTGCTCCAGCATCAATGTGTGGCATGGAGGCTGCACAGTTGCAGAGAGGAAAGCTCTACAGAGAGTGGTGAAGGCTGCACAGAAGTCTGTTGGAGTCAGTCTCCCCACCATCACAGACATTTACACCTCCAGATGCAGGAAAAGAGCCACCTGCATCATGAAAGACCTCACTCACCCAGCACACTCACTCTTTGCCCCACTCCCCTCAGGACGGAGGTTGAGGAGCATCAAATGTAGAACCACTAGACTGAGGAACAGCTTCTACCCTGAGGCTGTTAGACTCATGAATAAATAAATAATAAGAATAATCACTGCAAAATATCACATCATGCTGATGCTGATCTGTTTTCTTGTTGCTGTGTTCATTTGTGACCATCTGCTCATACAGACTCATGTTCGTGCTGCTGTTTATAATGATGTTTTTCTACTACATTAGGGCTTAGTGTATTACTAGTTGATGTTTTTCTTAGTTAATCCTAGATGTTATTACTGTTCTTTTTCTTTTTTTTCTCTTGCATTTGTTGTTGGATGTAACTGGGACCGTGTGTACATAATCTCGTTTTCATCACATGCACCACATGCGGTGCAAATGACAATAAAGATTCTCTGACTCTGACTCTCTGATTTTGAGAACAGACAACAACAAAACATCAGACCGGAAAAAGAATCAAGACGCTCCTCCCACACCCCGCTGCCACCGCCGTTGCTGCTTCTCGTTCCGGTTTGAACATCAGTGCGTCCAGTGTGTCCACCTTGAGGCGTTTCACGCTTTTTGGCAGTTCAAAACGCGTTTGGTGTGAACGTAGCATAAAGGGAATTGAACGTCTGGAACACATATTTGATGGTGTAGACTTTATTTCATTTAATAATTAATAATACAAAATGGCATTGACAATAAATACTTCTTAGAATATCAACAAATTAAGTCTATTGTAAAAAAAAGAAATTAATGCAATGGAAATTTTTGTGTAACATCAATGCTTAAGACCTGTTCTTTAAAAGTGTAAATACAAGTTTTATTAATTTGAACATGGGGTATTTTTCATTCAAGGCACACTTAACCCACTTGGGGACGGCTGTGGCTGAGTGGTTAGAATAGTCATCCTCCAATGCAAGAGTTGGGGGTTGTATTCCACCAGCAGTCACATGCCAAAGTGTCCCTGGGCAATGCATGCATCAGGATGTCCCTGGGCAAGACACTGATCCCCTCATTGCCTCCAATGGGTGCCCCATCAGTGTATGGATGTGATAAAGCTCTGATTCTTGATTACCGGCTCGTGGACCCATGAGGATTTGGGGACCCCAGTTGGAGAACCACTGCCCTAGGTCATAGATCGATGATGACTTTGTAATTGTGTCTTCTGATTTGTGGTAGTTTGTTATGGGGGTTGGGTCGTGGGAGCAGCAGCTTGGACACATTTTTGTTTGAACATAGTGTTCGTGGCAAACAAAATGTGACTAGCACATAAATCCAGCAACAGAACACCAATCGGGTTCAGACCAGAGAAGCAATTGACCTTTCGCAGAAGCCCCGCCCCCTTAGTTACTGTTGCTACGCCCGTCAAGCTTTCTGTAGCCGGTGAGTGTTAGCGCGTCATGACGGGGATAGCTTGTATACCAGTGCTCTCTCTCTCTCCCAGCAACACGGTGCTTTCGTCTGTCTTGTCCTGCACGCCGCAATTTGCCGGCACGTCTTTGTCTTGTCTACGTGTTCAAGAACGCAAGTATAGCCGTGAATTCCTGCTTGATGTCGGAAAAACCGCTCATTTGGGAATAAACAGCGAACTCCAGGAGAAGCTACATGAGCTCGAGGTGGAGTTACATCAGCTTCGTGACTGCGAGCTGCTCCGGAAGCCAGCCCCGACCTTCCCTTCATCGCGCCCGCCGTGGAAGTACCACAAGCGGCGTGACGCTTCACCGCGCCCGCCATGGAAACGCCACAAGCGGCGTGACAGAAAACAGAAGCGGGGTAAACGCGGAGGTATCAGAGCTAGGCTAGCAGCTAGCCCACACAGGCCGGCTATCCCATCCATGGTTCTGGCTAACGTGCGCTCCTTGGACAACAAATTGGATTATATACGCCTGCTACGAACGACACAAAAGACTGTGAGAGACTGCTGTGTGTTTGTATTCACGGAAACGTGGCTCAACAACAACGTTCTGGACCATGCTGTCCAGCTGGAGCAGCTAACATGCTACAGAGCGGACCGAACCCCCGAGGGAGGTAAGACAAGGGGAGGGGGGCTCTGTGCTAAATGACAGATATAAAAAAAAACGATTCAAGATGCTTGTTAAAAGAGAAAATGTTAATTAGCTAGTCAAGTTTATGTAGTGAAACTGACTAAACATGAT
>JBBPBX010011587.1:28528-55644 GCA_038048925.1 Garcialebias charrua | reverse complement strand
GAGGGGTAAGGTATTGGACTGGCTCCATTCACACAAACTATCCTGTCATCCTGGCACCTCCCGTATGCTCTCTTTGGTTAAGACTCATTTCTGGTGGCCCACACTCACCCAAGATGTCAAGTCCTACGTTTCAGCCTGTCCGACCTGTGCTAGGAACAAGACTGGTAATCAACCTCCTGCCGGACTCCTGCAACCCTTGCCCACGCCCGGCCGTCCTTGGTCTCATATTGCTGTTGACTTCGTCACAGGTCTACCCCCTTCTGAAGGTAATACCGCCATCTTCACCATCATCGACCGTTTTTCGAAGGCTGCTCATTTCATTCCCCTACCAAAACTTCCCTCTGCTTCTGAGACGGCTCACCTCCTTGTCACACATGTGTTCCGCATTCATGGTATCCCCTCTGATATTGTGTCAGATCGGGCCCTCGGGTGGTCGGTGGCGGCAGTCATGGGTCGCCGGTCGGTGACCTGGCTGTGCTGGGGTGGTTTCGGGGCGGGTGCCGGGGGCTTGGGACTCTGGGGGCGTGTCGTCCCCGGGCTTGGGCCTGGTGGGGGTCGGGGGTCTTGGGCTCTGGCGGGCGGGTCGCCGGGCTATGGGCTGGCTGGCGCTCTGGTGCCCGGCTCTGGCCGGGGGCCCTCGGCTCGCTGGTGGGTTGGGGGTTCATATGCTGGGGGTGGGTGTCTGGGAGCGTGACTGGTGGCCAATGGGAGGGGTCAAGCAAACCCAGCCTGGGTGTCTAATGTGTTCTGAAAGTTGTTAATATGAAGGGTGGGTGTAGTATTTCTTCTGGGGTGGGGATTAAGTGGATGTCCTTGATGATGGTCTTGGACTATGCTTGGCCGGTGTGCGGGCCATGGTTGGGGCCTGTTCTTGGTGCTTCCTGGCTCTGTCGGTGGTTGGGCGGGCGCTCTTGGCCATGTCGTCCATGTTGGATTTTGTGTCTTCTTGGACGGCGGGCTGACTACGGTTCGCAGGGGTCGTGGCGGCCCTGGTGGGTGTGGGCTGTTGGCTCTGCTGTTGGCGGCCCCCGGGGCCGTGTCCCTCTCTGGTCTTGGCTCAATGGCCTGGCGGTCGGAGAGGTGTTTCTTTTACATCGCTCCTTGGGTGGACCCTGGCAAACTGGGGGGGGGTACGCAGGGTCAGCGGGGGAGCTGACTCGCTGTGGGAGCACTGTGCCTGCAGATATTTTCTCCCCATCCCTCACCACACACCTCCGCCCTCTTCATCTTAAATTAATACATGTAGGGAATTTGAGTCTCGGGTGTGCTGCAATGGTTTTACATCTCTGTTGTTCAGAGCACCTGGGACTCAATTTTATATACACTTTAGACATTCATTCATAAACATCTTCATAAAAGTCACATATAGGGAATGGAGTGAGCACTATGGCTATGGGTGGCGGGATGACATCAATCTCGCCCCCATGCCTATGCTCACTCAACATTATGCATTTAGACAATAGGGCCTGGGTTAGAGTTGGAGTGGAGGGGAAACTGGTACAATGCTAGCCTTTGCTCCTTCTCTTTCCCTTTTAAGTACACTTTACAACAACACTCACCAACAGTACATTTGGGGACGGGGGTGTGTGTGTCGGGGTCTTGATTTGTTAATTTCAATTTTATTTATTTATGTATTTATTTATATATTATATATATATATATATATATATATATTTATTTATTTTTCTCTTACCCCCCTGGTTGCCTGGCGGACATTCTGGGGGTGGGCCGTCAGGGGTTGTGCTGGGGTGTGGGCGGGTTTGCTGGCAGAGCGCTGCCCCTGGGGCTGCTTGGGCTCGGTGTCCTGTCCTGTCCTGTCGGCAGGGCGCGGGGTGGGCCGGATCTTGGATGTCTACTACTCTCCACCCCAGAATGAATGGGCCTACCTCCTGGGTTTGGATGTGGGCTGCCCCATGTAGGGGGCAGGTACATGTCTTGGACCTAGGGGGTATAGAGTGTGCATCGGGATTATGAATGGAGCGTGTCGTTATTGTTTGTCTTTCTGTGACTGAGGGTGAGGATGAGGGTGGGTCTGAATGAGTGTGTCTGTGTATGAATGTTTAAGTGTCAGGCTGGGACTTGGACTGCCCCCTCTCTGATACTTCTGAGGCTACTTAGTGTCGCGCTCCTGCCACGTGGCCCCCTGGTGGGTGTTCCTCTGCCTGCGGGCGTGCTTGGGGCCCTCACTATCTGGGGCTGGGCGCTTGGGCGTTTGTCGGCTCGGCCTGGTGGCTGCCTGGTGGGGCTCGGGTCCTCTGGTCCTGTCGGGTCTGGGCCTGAGGGATGGGCGTCCCCGGTGCCCGAGCCTCGGTGACCGGCCCTGGGGCTACGTCGGTGCAGCGGGCTCCGGCGGGGGCCTGTGTATTGTCGCTGTTGACCCCGGGGGGTCATTGTGTGTGGTCCCTGGTGGGGTTCGTCCGGTTCTTCCACTTGGTCGGATCTGGGGAGTGGACGAGTGGCTCGTCCTGTTCGGGTGGTCCTGGGGACTCTGGGCTCGGGGTCCTTCCTGGGGTCTTGGGCTTTGATCGCCCCTTCGTCTGTCTCGGGCTTTGGGGGGACGGGTCTCTGATGCTTCACAGTCGCTACTAAATGTTCTATTGGAGGAACCTTATTCACTTATGCATGCTCACAACCACACACAAATGGATGCAGGGATGTATATGTAGATATATGCAGATATGTAGATGGGTATATGAATGAATATAAATGTATATGTATGTATACTGTATATATATTTGTAGGTATGGGTATGTGTATTTATAGAAATCTACTGCAAGGTCATGAATATTATCAGTCTTTATGCATGTATGTTTCGTTGCTGTGTTCTGTCATGTGCTTTGCAGGATTGTGGACGGAGGTTGGGTGTGTTTGCCTTGTGCTCTTTTTGTGGATAATTGTTGTTTTGTTGTCTTACTTTCTCTTTTCTTTCTTTCTCTCTATTAAAAAAAAAAAATACATATTGGAGTGAGAGGATGGCTATAAGGTGTGAAGGGAGGCCATCTATAAATGGAAAAAAAAAAAAATGATTTTTTTTCTTTTATAATCTCATGCCTGGTCAGCACCGGTAGTCTCGTTCCTAATAGAGTGGAACCTAATTTTTGGGTTAGGTGTTAGATTTAGGACTACGATGTGAATTGAATTCAGGACAGGGGGGTCAGGGTTAGGCCATAGAAATTAACGACAATGTCCTAATAAGGATAGAAGTTTTACAAAGACGAGTCTGACCATAAGAAGCCCAAAACTGAAGTCTTGTACATCAATTGTCCAGATCCATAATAATTAATGACTTTAATCAATCAATCATCAATCAGACTTTATTTATAGAGCCCTTTCCAGCAGCCAAAAGGTGCACACAGTGCTGAACAATACAGAAGTAAAAAGATCAAGGAAGTATGCAGATTTAGCTATCTGTGGTAATTTTACAAATGATGGTGACCGTGTGCTCGAGATCAACAAGAGACCAGATGAACTCGGCTTGTTTTGAGGGTTTTTGAGACATTAAAGGTTTGAGTGCTGTTTACACGACTTCCCAGTTGAACTTGTCACCCACCCACTCCCTGTAGGGCTCCGTTCAGAAGAATGGGCATTGTTAAGTAACTTACACTGCAGCTTTGCATTTCCCTTTAAGAGCTGTTGCAGAAAACAAAATTTTTAGCTGAATGAATGGTTGTGAAATGTTCAAAGACTTTTCATTGTGTGGGCCGGGGAGAGCGACTCCTACAGACTGAGGAGGCAAAAAGGAAAGTATTGTTGGGTTTCTCTCCCTGTCCTGGTACCAGCATCTCCACTTTAACTGGGAGTTATCTTGTGCAGTGACCTCTCAGGTCATTTCTTTAAATTTTTCTGATTTTCTGATTAATATAAAATAAATTAAATGATATAAACTCAGTGACACAATAGTACGAAACAAAGAAATGCACAGACGAGCTTAAGTTTTACCCTCAGCAATCACACCCAGTTTGGAAATGGTAAAACATTTACAGCGCTCTGCAACTAAATCCTTCATTATCATAAGAAGTCACGCCTGACTTACTCATATCTCTCCACGTAGCTTTAGTCGTATCAGTTCAGCTGAAAAACAGCCAAACCTTTCTTCCTAGTTTTCTGCGGGGTAGTTTTGACCTCTGAGCTCAATCCTTCTGATTTTGCTGTTCCTGTTTTCAGTTGGGGTCACATCTGGAGCGATGTTTGACAAGCAGCACTACGACAGCCCGCCAGTCTACACCCCTCCATCCAACAATGGCTTTGGTCCTACGGGCAGCTTGCATGGCCCCCACAGCGACTACAACGCGTACCCACCTCCACCGGGGTCCTACTACATCGAGGACAAACCGCAGCACTTCTACAAATGGCTGTCCCCTCCTGGGATCATCAAGGCCATGATGGCGACAGTGATCGTGCTCTGCGTGGCCATATTTGCCTGTGTGGCTTCAACGCTCATGTGGGAATCCCAGTATGGATATGGGATGGGAGGAGGTTACGGTTCGGGTATGGGCTACGGCAGCGGATACATGGGAGGAAGCTACGGCTCAGGCTACGGCTCAGGATATGGTTATGGAGGAGGTTACGGAGGAGGCTACGGAAACTACTATGGCAATTATGTTTCTCCTTATTCGGCCAAGACGGCCATGATCGCCATGGCAGCGATTAACTTTATTGTAGCGCTGTCCTTTTTTATAGCCAGCTTCTCAAAATCCAACTTAGTCCACAGCAGGAAGTTCTTCCTGGCCCTCCTGATAGGCAGCATTCTTATGGCGATCCTGCAGGTAAGGCTGATTTATTTTATATTCAGCAATATGTTCTAAGTTATTATCTTTGTAATTTACGAAAATTGCAAATAACCGGTTGAAGTGTTTTTACTGAGAGGACTATTTATGTGAGACTGATGTATTTTCCTTTCTCTGGGCCTTTCAGTGTCTATGAGGCTGTTTTCCTTAAAGGTGCAGTCTGCAGTTTCTGTAGAACGCAGCACTTAGAAATTTTCAACAGGGAAAGCATTCTGATCCCTCCCCCTCAGAGCCATATATGGCTCTGCTCCCCTTGCTCTGCTGAAATTCAAATTCAAGCTCTGTTTTTATTGGCTGGTTAACGGCGGGTCACTGTGGCTTTTTAGAAATGCTTTTAGTAACACCTGGAGAAGCAAGGGGACTATAGTTTTTTCAAAGATTACTTTGTCTAACATCAGTCTGTCAGGAGATAGTGACAAAGTGAAGAAATATGTTAAAAATATATTTTTAGAAAACTTACAGACCGCACTACAGAAACTGCAGACTGCACCTTTAAAGACGAGAGTGGTTGTGTGATCATTCGTCAGACTAGAAAATGATTTCCTAACAGTGGAAGAGTAGTAAGAAAAACTAGAAGACTACAGCACGTAGAACATGTATTATATTAAAACACATTTTACCTCTCAGATTATCTTTAAAAGTGAGAACTTTGTGTTTACTTTTTTCCACATTTACACATGCAAGCATTCTTTATAAAATCAAAAAACGTTCAATACAGAAACAACTGGACTTTATTTGTATCAGAAGATGTTTCGCTCTTCATCCGAGGAGCTTTTTCAATTCAAAGAGCAGAGAGTGGGGTTCAGGTTTTAAAGGCTGAGATATGATACACACATACCTATGTAGATTGACAAATCACACCTCACACCTTAAAGGCTCTCCCATAGCTCTGCGTACTGCCGTACGCCGGTCCGTGCGCGCGTACTGTGCGCCGCGCGTTCGCTCCCACAGCTCTGCGTTCGTTCTCACGTTCATTCTCGCTGCAGCCACAGCGCAGAGTGTTCGCTGATTGGTCATTTGCTGACACGCCTACTGAAGCGGGAGATCAGGTGGGCCTGAGGGCAGCCAGAAACAACCTGGACCGGGGCATCAGAAAGGCAAAGAGGCAGTATTCTGGGAAAATAGCTCACCGTTTCAAGGACAGCAGGGATACACGCAGTCTGTGGCAGGGAATACAGACCATCACAAACTACAAACCACCCCCCCAGACCTGTGACAGCTCAGCCTCTGCGCTGAATGAACTGAATGAGTTCTTTGCTCGGTTCGAGGCAAGTAACAGCACACCAGCACATAAACTCCCCCCCTCTCCTGATGGCCAGGTGCTGACGCTGTCCTCAGACAGCGTAAGGCGATCATTCATCAAGATTAACGCCCGGAAGGCCTCTGGTCCTGACAACATACCTGGTCGTGTGCTGAAGGACTGTGCAGGGGAACTCGCAGCGGTCTTCACGGACATCTTTAACATCTCACTGAGCCAGGCCATCGTCCCCACCTGTTTCAAAGCCACCACCATCATCCCTGTCCCAAAGAAGGCAACGCCCGCATGCCTCAATGACTATCGCCCAGTAGCACTCACCCCCATCCTGATGAAGTGCTTTGAACGGCTAGTCATGAAAAGCATCACATCTGTCCTCCCTGACTCCCTGGATCCCTTCCAATTTGCATACCGACCTAATCGCTCAACCGACGATGCCATCTCCTCTGCCCTTCACACAGCTCTCACACATCTGGACACGAAGGACTCCTATGTTAGAATGTTGTTCATCGACTTCAGCTCGGCATTTAACACCATCATCCCCCAACAGCTCATCCTTAAACTGGACAGTCTGGGGCTGAACACCTCAATGTGTAACTGGCTGCTAGACTTCCTGACCGGGAGACCACAGACAGTACGGATCGGGAGTAACACATCTAGCACCATCACATTGAACACAGGGGCCCCACAAGGATGTGTGCTGAGCCCCCTTCTATTCACCCTGCTAACACACGACTGCACACCATCGTACAGCTCCAACCACTTCATCAAGTTTGCGGACGACACAACAGTGGTAGGTCTCATCAGCAACAACGATGAGACGGACTACAGGAACGAGGTGAGCCGCCTGGCCTTGTGGTGCGGACACAACAATAATAATAATAATAATAATAATAATAATAAACTTTATTTGTATAGCACCTTCCACAATGCCTTGCATTGACCAAGGTGCTTAACAGGATAAAAAGAAGAATAAACGGGAACAATAGATCAATGAAAATAGAATAAGAAACCACAGCGATAAAAGAAGGCAATGGAAATAAAAAATGCTACATACTAAAATAACACAAGTAATAAAAGTTACACACAGAAAGCTTTTTTGAACAAGTGGAAATAAAAATGCAATTGAAATAAAGATGCTACATACTAAAATACAAAATAATAAAAGTTACACACTGAAAGCTTTTTTGAACAAGTGGGTCTTCAGTTTGGTTCACTCTCAATCTCACTCTCAACGTGGAGAAGACAAAGGAGATTGTTGTGGACTTCAGGAAGAGGGATGCCCAACATCCCCCTCTGACCATCAACAGCACCGCAGTGGAGAGAGTAGACAGCACCAAGTTCCTGGGAGTGCACGTCTCAAAGGACCTGTCCTGGAGCAGGAACACTGCAGCACTGGCAAAGAAGGCTCACCAGCGTCTCTACTTTCTCCGCAAGCTGAAAAGGGCTGGAGCTTCAACCCCCATCATGAGCACCTTCTACAGAGGTGCCATAGAAAGTGTCCTGACCAGCTGCATCACTGTGTGGTTTGGTGCATGTACTGCATCCTGCCGCAAGAGCCTCCAGCGCATTGTGAGAGCAGCTGAGAAGATCGTGGGCACCTCCTTGCCCTCACTGCAGGACTTACACAGCAAACGCCTCACTCGGAAAGCCCACCGCATGGCAGGTGATCCCACACACCCACTACACAGCTGCTTCAGACTGCTGCCATCAGGGAGGAGACTGAGGAGTCTCCAGGCTCGAACCAGCAGACTGAGAGACAGCTCTGTTCATCAGGCAGTCAGAATGCTAAACACTCTGCCTGCTCTGCCTCCCCTCCCATTTGAACTGCCTTAACACTAAAACTTTCTCACATATTATCACTCAACACAAAGTTTTTAACACTAGACTCTGTGTCACCAAACGGGTTTTCACTAAACTCTCGGTCATGTGCTCATACAGTTTGCACTACTTCTCATACTTGCACTAATGTCTGTATTACATCACTGCCTATAATCATAATACTGTTTACATTCTCTGTTTACATTTATTAATACTGTTTACTTTTATTACTACTGCTTACATGTAATTACTACTGTTTACATTTATTTACACTACTCTAATATCTACACCACTGCTGGTACATATACAGTGTGCTCTGAACGGTCTTATTTAGGGATGCCCAATGTGCCTTACTGCATATGCCACTTTTTGCCTCTATAACAACATCAACTACTACCTCATACATATACTGTGTACATTGACTCATACGCTGCTTTGCCACTTTGCAAATGTCAATGCTAGAAACCTTTAGTTTATTTTAGTTATACTTTTTATACTCTTTTTTTATACCACTATGCAAAAAAACTCAGGACAGTGTTAGTTTTACTATTTTATGCTTATGTCTATTATTATATGTTTCAGTGTTTCAATGTTTAGATGTTTACTGTTGCACCGAGGGACTGAGAGAAACGCAATTTCGGTCCTGTGTATGTCCTGCACTGTACATATTGCAGATCTGACAATAAAGTTGACTTTGACTTTGACTTTGACTTTGAATTGATTGACAGTTTGTGGGGAGAAAAAAAAAGGAGCCGGCAGCTTCAGCGCAGCGATTTTCTGTGTTTATATCTTATTACAAAGTTATTAAAAAATTTTAAAAAACAGGGAGCGCTGGTCCTGCACCCCACAGCCCTCCAGGAAATCTGCAGAAACCTCGCGCAGCCAGGTAGGACCCGAGTTTAAATTCGCTCGTGACAAATTTCATTTCCTCATTTTCAGAGTGAGCAGAGGAAGCGATCACTTGACTTTTGGCAAAAAAAAACTAAAGAAAAGTCCAGATCAGGGATGAAGAAGGGGAATTTAATAAATTTGTGTCAAATACAAAACAGTCCGGCGCCGGGCAGACAACGCGCCTCGCGTACGCGGTCGTAAAATTTGAGCTTCGCGCGTACATGGTACGCTTGTGCCTCTGCGTACGGACGGCGTAGTGCGGCGTACGGCCGAACGCAGAGCTACGAAAGGGCCTTTCAGTAGGGGTTTCTTAAGGTCTTAAGACCTTAAGAAGACCTTGATTTTATCATGTCCTGGATGACTGAGAATCTTCACCAGCATAAGCATTCTTTATCATCTCCCATCCTTTGCCAAAACGGCTGTACCGGTAATCGTTCACCCGCTTCGAACGTTATCAACCATTAAATGGCCGTTATTAGTTATTATCATCCCCATGTGAAGCGGTCAGACTGCCCATCCTGTACCTCCTAGTAGGTTTAAAGGTACATTGCTAGCGCTGGTAGTGATAATAGCTTCACGTGGTTAGGTTTATGGTAAAGGGTCTGGTGTTAGGTTTAGGGTCTTGGTTAGGTTTAGGCACAAGGCTAAGGGGGTTAAGTTTAGGGTTGGTCCACTGGGTCAGGTTTAAGGTTAGGTTTAAGAAAAGGGTTATATAAGCTGAAAAAAAAGACACTTCCTGGTTTACCCCAGTGAGACGCTGCCTATTATCAGCGATAATAACGATAATAACGTACCTTTAAACCTACTAGGAGGTAGGTGGGACAGTTTCACCACTACATATGGGGATAACAACTAATAACAACCATTTAATGGAATGATAACATCTGAAGCCGCTCAATCATTAATCATCATGCAGCTAAAAAACATTTAAATTCAAGATAATATATTAAATTAACTGCGCTGAGAGTGCGACTTAAGTTGTAGTTTATCTTTCACAATCCCCACAGTGCACACGTGCAGACTGCTGAGCTCACAAGTTTGAGTGTAGGATATAAATACCTTGATGCATGCTCAATAATCCAGGTAGAAAAATCTAAAAAAGCCAAGTCTGGTCCTCTGGACATTCAAAAAACAAAGCAAAACAAAGCCAAAAAATTGTAGAAATGTATCCTCTTTCGTCCGTTGCTCTGCTGAAACATTGTTTCATTTAACAGTCAACACTGAAGCAGCTGTTTCTGTAACGAGAAGTAATGAGCATGCTATAAAAACCACGCTTGACTAAACTTTATTTATATAGCACTGTTTAAGTGCAAGTGTGTTTAACAAAACAGATTGGATCACTCATGACAATAATAATATAAAACCCATGAATACAATAAAATGGAAATTAGAATAAAACAGTACAAGACAAACACATTAAAACAAAAGTAAATCAGTAACAGTTTCTGTGAATCCACCAAGCTCTAAATGTGTGCGCGTTCAAATAATTGTAAATGGTAAATGGAGCTTACTTATATAGCGCTTTCCAGCCCCCTATGAGGGGCCCCAAAGCGCTTCACAGTACCAGCCATCCACCCATTCATACACATTCATACACCGGTAGCGGTATGCTGCCATGCAAGGCGCTGCCTGTCCTACTGGGAGCAACTCGGGGTTAAGTGTCTTGCCCAGGGACACAACGAGGTATGCAGTGACCGGGGATCGAACCCGAGACCTTCTGGACCTGAGCCGGCTGCCCTGCCTCTACACCATCTTGGCCCCTCCGAGATGTGACTCAAGCTGGTGAAAAGAGTGAAAATAACAATTTATTTATTTATTTTGTTATTATTATTATTTGTATTATCCATCTCAACATTCTCAAAATATGTAGTTTGATTAAATTTGGTGATTTATCACCAGGCAACAAGCTAACTTTTCATTTTTTATGAGAGTTCTGCTTAAAAAATTTTTTTTAAAAAGTTCATTCTTCTGGAGTGATGTGTTTGGGAATTCAAGTTTTATTTTTTAAAAGGGGAATCCTCAAGCTTCACAACGATGCCAAACATTATACGAAGGGATTTCCTGGTGCTGTGGTTGCTAGCAGAAATAAAGGGTTGATTTCAAAATGATTAGAATTCAAAGGTTTATTTCAGAAGACATGTTCAAAAACTTGGGACTTAACTGTAGATTAGGACGATTTTATGTTATTTTAATTACAGACATTGCTATATGCAAACTAATTTTTTACGCTAATTTCAGTTATGATAACAAAAAATGTTTTAATGTGTTTTTCAGCGCAGCCTGTGCTCATTCAGGCTCATTTTGCCAGCACGGGTAACAAATATGTTTTTAGTTTGTTTTTGAAGGCAACGGGGCTGCTGGTGTCCTCAGGTTGTTGGAGCCGGACAGCGGTAGCTCTGCTTCCCATTCTGGTTTGAGAAATTCTTGGAACAACTTAAAACCTGCAAATTACCAAACAGAAAAGTGATTTTTTTTTTAATTTGTGTAGTATTCTCACTGGTATTCAACTCTAAGGATTCTGTTGAGAGTTCGTAAATTTGAACATATTACACCCATTCTCCATAACCTCCATTGGCTTCCTGTCACCTACAGAATTCAGTACAAAACTGCTCTCATTACCCATCAATGCTTGCACGGCACTTCACCTGACTATCTAAAGGACATTCTTGCACCATATTCATCCACCCGGTCTCTACGATCACAGAACAGTAATTTACTTCATATTCCTCGGACCAAATTGAGGACCATGGGAGACCGAGCATTCTGTGTGGCTGCCCCCCGCCTGTGGAACTCCCTCCCTGACGACCTGAGAGCTCCACAGTCACTGGTTGACTTTAAAAGCAGCATAAACTATCCTGAAGTACCTAATGCAGTGGTGCCCAGACTTTTTCAGCATGCGAGCTATTTTTAAATTACCAAGTCAAAGTGATCAACCTTTTATAAGGGCCCTTTTACACTAGAACAACCTCTGGAAACATTAGTGTTTTTCAATGTTTATTGTGGGGTAACAGACAAAAAATGAGCAGGTTTACATGAAAAACGCTATATGTCAGTCGGTTTGCCAGATAAGAAATTATCAACGATAATGCGGCTTTAAAATAATAGTATTTTGACCTAAACTGCAATATATGCTGAGTAAAGATATTCTAAGATAAGGTGTGTGTTGTGTTGTGTTGAACATGTGCACAGAAAAGGAGGGGGTAAATAAGACATTTTAAATTTATCTTGCAACCCTGGGTTGCATTCATTGCGCATGCAGCGTCTGCATGATCACAGTTAGTCCAAACTGATGGTTTCAGTGTAATTCTACATCTTTCATTAGCTTAATAAATATATGCACATATTTTGGTAAACTTTAGAGATAACATTATGCTCATTAAACACTCTTCCATCAGTCCAGCTAACACGTAAACTCTGACAAATCTTTTTTTCCCCCAGCGTACAACACGGCTGTCTCATTCTGTTCTTACGTTTTGTTCCGTGACAGTTGTCGTCTGACTGCTGCTCCGTGTGTCTCCACGTGTTACGAGCACGCTGTCAGATTATTGCAGAGCCGCAGCGAGCATCATCTTATTGACCTTGTCACATCTCTTTCAGGGCATCATAAACATCGTGTACATCGTCGGGGTGAACCCCATGGCTCAGAGCTCCTCCAGTATGATGTACAATCCGATGCTCGTGATGTGCCAGAACCTCTACCAGACCAGCTACTCCCAGATGGGAGGGGTGGGAGGATTCCCCATATACAACCAGTACCTGTACCATTACTGCTTTGTGGACCCACAGGAGGTCTGTAGCCTTTCCTGTTGTTAGTGTGATTTTTATTTGTTGGATGAGTTCAGTTTTTGAGATGATATTGTTGTTAGCATAAACCACATTTTATTTTTTTATACTGGTCTGAATGTCCTTATGAGCTCCTTGTTTTTCGTACTGATGTGTGTCTCTGTTCTTTTTGTATCAACCCATTTTTTTTAAATTGCACATCTTATCTCCCGGAGGAGTTACCGGTACTAGATTTCATCCTACGGTTCTTGCTTTTCCAGGGAATTGCCATGGCGTTTGGATTCTTGGTAGTGATCGCCTTGGGGGTTACCGCTTTCTTTGCACAAAGGACAAGAGGGAAGATCTGGCGCTATGGAAAACCAAACATCTACTGGGAAGAGCCTCTCGTTGGTGGGAAGGCCTCGGAGGGCAGAGATGTGGAGGAATGGGTAAGAGTCAACTGCGTGATGAACACAGTTTAATAAGACTGTGTTTATCTGGGACGTAAAGAGTAAAAAAAAATCAACTTGACCCCAAACTGACCTTGAGTTGCAGTTGAAACATACAGTGTCCAAATCGCTTCTAACGGTCAAAAGGTTTGATTACATTATGAAACAAACTAAAAGAGGTTATTTATGAGTTCTGTGCCAAATTGTTTTCCAACATTTTAAATATTTTTCCAAGTGAAATAGGTCACCAGGAGGAGACTCACTGCCCTGTTTAGGTAATCATCAGGTATAAAGATAGGAAGGTGAGCGTGACGAGGCAGCAAACAGGCAGACTGAGGTTTCTGCATACCTGAGGCCAGTCTGGCACTATTTTTAACATACAAAACTGCTGGACAAACAAAAGACGTAGTTGTCAGTCCCCATCTACTTATTGCTTGTCTTTAGGAGTTGAAAGTCCAGAAGGAGTTTCTTTTAGGATCCAGCGAGGAGACGGTCACAGCACGTTAACAGTGTTGCCTTTATCGGAGTCGTTTTGTTCAGGGTCAGAGCTGATAAGAGCCTGTGATCGAGTGCTCCCGGTTTCACGCTCTGTAATCATTAACCATCCGAGAAGATAGAACACAGCCTTGTAGTTTCTAGAGGGTTTCTGCTTGGTCTTTTTTAAACAACACTTGGGCTCATACAGGACCGACAGGTGAAATCTGGGTCATTAGGACTCCTGACATTTAAAATGAGTCCTGATCTAAAAAAGCATCTAAAGCTGTAGGTTTGAAGAATTTTTATCCATACATGCACCAACATTTGTTGAATTTACATTAGCAACTGTAGACATTTTTATGAAGTGGTTTACAGTAGTCCCTCGCTACTTCGCGGTTTGTTTTTCACTGACTCGCTCCATTGCGGTTTTTCAAAGTAAGATCGGACATGACGCACAATTGGCTGATTGGTGGATGAGCCGCACGATCGACATGGATTTTTTTATTTAAATTTAATGATTTTAAATGATTTAGCACCTTTTTTGCAGCCCGCAGCTGAGGGAAAAGCTTCCTCCTGCAGCTGATCAGCTGATCTCCGTTCTGAGAGAAGGGCGGAGAAGTGGGCGTGGCAAAGAGTGCAGCCGGAGGCAGCGAGAGCTGACATCATGACATATGCTCTTTTAGAGCGTTTAAAGTTTAGAAACATATTGCAAGTGTGGGAAGGGTTGTGCAGGAAAAAAATCCATTTTTTAAAGAATCTAGATTCTTAGTCCTGGCGATTCAGAATCGATTCTAAAAGCCCCAAAATCAATTTTATTTTTATTTTTACATTAAAACCCAAAAGATAAAGAAAATAAAGCCATATCTCATAGTATATGAAAGAATACATAAAATGAAAGGTGGCAGAAAGAAGAAGAAATCTTATTTTATCTGCCCCTTTTTTCAAAAACAAAACAAGTTCAAACAATCAATTCAAACAATAATCTTCTATAAGTAACAGAGCAAAAAGCTAACCTATACTGGTTATTTAAGTTACAGAATTTAATGCATTCCTGTATTATTTGTTCCTATTTTTGGTATAAATATCAAACGATGCAAAAAATTTGATACAATAAGGAACCTAAAATTATTGTTTTAAATAAATGTTCTATTTGTTTACATTGTTGTTTAATGTTTTCAGTTTAAAATTATTGTTTTAAATAAATATTCCATTTGTTTCCATTGTTGTTTATTCTTTTCAGCTTGTCAGTTACAAAACTGAAACTAAATTTATAACCATTTTAATAGAAAAATTGTTTCTGAATCAGAAATCGTTTCTGAATCGAAAAATCAATTTCGAATCGAATCGTGACACCAAAAATCGGAACCGAATCAATTCTCCAGACACTGAGAGATTCGCATCCTACTTCGCTCTTTTTCACTTATTGTGGGGTTTCAGGGTATGGATCCCCCACGATAAAAGAGGGACCACTGTATTTTTTTTTAAATATTTTTTTAAATCTCAGAACTAAAGAAAGTATAATTCTCTGGAATATTTCTTTCCCATCTGCCGCAGTACCTACTGACAGAAACGAGAAATTCATCTATGTATTATCCAGGCAGTGTTTATTAAAATAAACCTGTACTGGGCACAGATGAAAACATAAACCAACACATACAGAAAACACATTTACATGCGAAATAGTAAAAAATAAATGTATGACAACAGAAAATTAATAATAACATTTGAACAAATAGTAAATTAACAAAACAAAATGTTGCAGGTTGTTTTTGCAGGATGGTTGTGGTAGTGTGAAGATCGCTAGGAGTGAGTGTCTCACCTGTAACAAATAGTGGACAGAACGATGTCTTTTTGGAGAATCAGGGAACATTTATGCGGTCCAACTATTAGAAAACTATCAAGAAATCAGAGCAGTAGTTGAAAAAGAGTGACTTATATTGTCATCTAAAATAACTCGTACCACAAAACGTCATCGTGGTTCAAGTGAAAACTTTAGGTAATATTTTAACAGCACATTTACTTCAAGCTTGTATTTACTTGTTAGTATTTTTTCAACGTGTGACCTTCATGTTGCTGTTTATTGGTTCACAGAGACAGCCAAATATCTCCCTTTGATAAGCTGCAACTCACAATTCTGCAGGCCACGTCTCAAAACCACCACGAGTCAGTTTAAGTTTATT
This sequence comes from Garcialebias charrua, assembly GCA_038048925.1. Classification (NCBI taxonomy): domain Eukaryota; kingdom Metazoa; phylum Chordata; class Actinopteri; order Cyprinodontiformes; family Rivulidae; genus Garcialebias; species Garcialebias charrua. The sequence continues at coordinate 40,022 of JBBPBX010011587.1, read as the reverse complement.
TTGTGATGGCACGGTGGTCTTTTTACTGCAGCTCTAAAGACATCTGCAGGGCTTCGTGTTTAATCTTAGTTGTAGTTTGGACTGTACGAACCAGAAGAAAGGGCTCCAAGACAAATACTGTAGCGTAATATAACTGCACCAATGTACACTTTAAAAACTTTCAAAACAACTTGAACTTTAAAATACCCAGGAAGAATGAATGCTGCATGTTGTTGACAACATTTTAATATGCCAGTCAATCAGACATGCAGGGAAGACTAAAAACATAGAAGAAGCAACTAAACACACGTGTTTACACTGAATTATATAGAGCTGCTTGTTTTTGGAGATGGGGTGTCATTGCTGATCATATGTCATCATGCACCCTCTGCCTCGCTGAGTAAATCCTCTGACTAGCACTTGTGTCTAATAATGGAGCCATGCACACTGATGTCACCAGCTTATTGTTGGTGCAGTAATGTAGTGTGTGTTACCACTCCATTCAAGACCTTTACCATTTTTCATGGAAATCACAGCTGTAATAATGAGGTACATACAGTACATAGAAATTAGAGAAACTTTGGAATAAAAAAAACAGTTTCCTGGAAAATTTTGACATTTATTGCTAACATTATTACTTAATCAGAGAATAAAACATGCAGGTCGTGTAGCCTTTGGACCGTGTTGTCGACATCATCCAAGGTGTGTCTTTATTTTTTATAGTGACACATTTTACGTTTCTAATAAACCCTTCAGTTTCCACCTTTACATGTTTTCCTCTTTTTCTTCTCAGTAGTATTTGTGATCTGTGCCAGCAAAATGAGCCACTATGATGTAGTTTTTAAATATTGAGGATTCTTTTCTTCTCCATCTAAGAACCTTCCAAAAGATTTGTAGTTTGTTAAAATTTGGCGATTTATCACCTATCAACAAGCTAGTTTTATTTACAAGTGCCATATAAACGATTTTTTATTGCTCATAAGTGATATCATAGATAATTTCAGCCCTATATTATAATAAAAATAGGAAGCCTTTGGCTTAACAATGACACCAAACATTGTACAGAGGGATTTCCTGGGGACAAATGGTCGGTTTTAAAGGAAATTAATAGGATTGTTTCTGAAGACATACCAGTTTTAAAATGTTGTTTTAAAAGTGCCCGTGACATGAATATCCTTTGAATAGTGGAACAAAATGTCTTAACGTTTAAGAAATGTGGCATAGTACTCGTGATTTTTCTAATCTTATCACATAACTGGCGTATTCTTTTCAACTTGTGTAGCCAAAGGGAAACAGGAAGTGACATCAAAGGGGAACTCTTTAAAAAGGGTAAGTCCCTGGTCTTTGTTTATTGAAACATTATTTGTAGAGCCCGACCAATATGGAAATTTTGACTATCGCTGATACAGATATTGGGAGGAGAAGGCTAATACCGATAACTGAAAATTTTTGAGCTTTGTCCACCCCCAAGAATCTAAGTAAACAAATTAAACCTGCTTTAACACTTGATGTCTTGAAACAATCTTCCAAATGTGCCTTCACATTTCTTGTTCTCCACTATTCACCATAGTTATCAAGTTTGTTGCAATAATATAAATTAAATTAAACAAAGAAACGCCCTTCCCTGTTCATTGTTTAAACAGTCAGTCTCGTATACTGTATTTGTATTGACCGCAGCAGTGTTTTGTTTTCTTGGCAGAGAAGCAAAGATTTCAGACAACACATTTCTTTGAGGTTGACAAAGATAACATTACTACATTGATATATATTTACCTCTAATTTTTATTTATTGTTCTGAATAAAGTTTTACAAGGCAATAGCATATGCTAGGTCATCTAAACATTAGCTTGCTAATTTTAGAGGCCCGTAGCTAATGACAGGCGGGTTGGACGATTGAAGAGAAGTTATTTTTGATTTTTTTTCCTTTTACAAATAAGTTGAAATAAACTAACCATGCTTTGTTCAGTAAAATACGCTACACGGTATAGCTCCCTGCCTCGGCAGTGCTGAAAGTGAAACTTAAAGTGAACGACATGCACCCTCTGCTGGATACATTGTACAATTACACCTTTTGCAAGTAATTACATGGCTTGTTCCCAGTGTTTATATCGGCACATAATGGGACAATTATCACAGATACTGATATGTCCACAACTCCTATGTCGGCCCTACCAATACGTCAGTCAGGCTCTAATTATTTGAACTTGGACTCTTGAACGTAGACTCCTTCATCTCTCTCTGATAGTGACTCATCAAACATGAAATTCTTCTATATTGTCTCTGTCTTTAGTCACTGTAGCAATAATCTGTTTATATGCAGGCGTTCCCTTTTGTCATCACTTCCTGTCACTGCGCATGAGAAAATCTCAACTGTTCATCTTTGTGGCGTGACATTTTATTTCGCAATACCTCATTAATATTATCTTTCCATTAAAAAAAATCATATTTATTACAAAAAATTGACATCCCGTGCACTTTAAGGTAACACAAACCTCTATAACAACAACAAAAATACAATATTTTCATGTTTTTTGCACTGCAACCTGTGCTCATTGTGACTCATTTTGGTCAAAAAAATTGTCATCATTCTTTTACTACCTGCCTACGTCTCTACATCTGCGGGCTCTGCCAGTGTCACTTTAACGCTGTGGCTGCTCTGAGATCGGACCTGTCTCTGTCATGAAGCTGCGGAGGCGTGGCTCGCTCTGATGACCTCACATACAAGCTTTATTCAGCTCAGCCGGGCTGAGATGCATTGTGTCTTCAGCATGAAGTCATCAGAGTTGGTTTTAGAAGAGCGGTCTTTGTGCCACGGCCACTGGGACACTGCACAGACGGAGAGAGAAAGCAGGGATGTAGATTAAAACATCCACAGACTGAACGTGGGTTGAAACTGTTTAAAACATTATAAAGCATTTCACATTTTGTTCTTGCTATAAAATCAATATCGTAACATGTCTCAGTCGCTGGTGCTCAGGATTTGTAAAAGCGATGATGAGCCTTTAACTCAAAGCAAGATGTGAGGGTCAGAAACGGTTCTTGGGTCATCTCAGCTCTGGTCGTCAGTATTTTCAAACAACAAAATCAAAACTCTGTCAAATAAATGAATGAAAAACAAGGTTTTAGAAATGTTTGTCAAGACCAATGAAGTCTTTCGGATGAAAGACGAAACGTTTCTCCCTTAAAAAAACTTGTCCAGATCACATAATAATAATAATAATAATGAATTCAATTTGTAATGCACTTTTCATTAATAAAAATCTCAAAGTGCTATGATTTAATCTTTTTTTGTGATTTATCTACCTGGATGATTGAGCTTACAAACCTTAGTGTTTTTCAAAACAGCAATCTCTCCATCACTTTTTGACTAGAATAGGCCTATTTTCCTTTGACTTGTTTTTAAGATCAAAGGTGTGCTAAAAAGCATTTATGCATCAAAAAAAGACTAAACCAATTTTTTAGCCAACAGTTGATGAGTAAATTCTTCTTCTTCTTTTGGCTTTTCCCTCTTCAGGGGTCACCACAGTGAGTCATCCTCCTCCATCTCTGTCCTCACTCCAACTACCTCCATATCCTCTCTAACTGCATCCATATACTGTATCTCCTCTGTCTTTTTCCTGGCAGCTGCATTTCTAACATCCTTCTACCAATATACCCACTGTCCCTCCTCTGGACATGTCCAAACCTTCTCAGTCTGGCCTCTCGAACTTTATCTCCCAGTTGTTCAACCTGTTATTGATTAGTTAGCTGAACAGTTAGTTAATGACTAACCGTGATGTATTAATTCACACAATTATTACATAAAGAGAGTTTTAGTATTTTTGACCAGGCTTGGTAATTATACTGAACTTGTCCAAAAAAAGTCTTGAAAGGGTCTTCTTGTGTAGTATTTGCTTGAGAGGATATTCATACAAAGTATTCAACAGTCGGCAAAAATGCAACAAATGTTAGCTGTTTGTTGTCATGCAAAAATAACAAGTTAATTAAAAGAGTTTGTGTAATTTTACAGATGATAATCTAGTGTATATTTTAGATCCTTGTATACTGTTTCTGGTACCACTTTACAATAAGGCTCTTCTTATAGATGGCTAATAAATAGTTTATAGATATGTTATTAATTCCTCTATAAACACTTTATTAATCATTAATATGTGCTTATTGTGCATTAATTAAGGATGACAGAGAGACAAAACGGACCAGTTTCTTGTCAAACAGTAAGCCAAATCTGTTCACCTACCATATTTAATCTAGAGTTGTTTACTGTATATTAAACGTTTCAGACTAAGTTACTACCTTACCTAAGCACAATAAGCATTTATAAAACTAATTTTTTAGCATATAATATGTTGTATTTATAATGCAGTGATAAAGTACAATATTATAAACTAAATAAATAGGTTTACAAATGTTTATTGTGCTCACAAGGTAGTAACTTAGTCTGAAATATTTAATATAACAACTCTAGAGGAAATATATAGGTGAATAGATTTGGTTCATTATTTGGCAACAAACTGGTCAGTTTTGTCTCTGTCACCCGTAATTAATGCATAGTAAGCAGTTATTAATAAGAGGAATTAATAACATATCTATAAACAATTAATAGCCATCTATAATCTATACTCTATACTACTATACTATGTTTTACTATTTTATGCTTATGTCTATTATTATATGTTTCAGTGTTTCAATGTTTAGATGTTTACTGTTGCACCGAGGGACTGAGAGAAACGCAATTTCGGTCCTGTGTATGTCCTGTACTGTACATATTGCATATCTGACAATAAAGTTGACTTTGACTTTGACTTTGATAAGAGGAGCCTTACTGTAAAGTGGTACCCTGTTTCTTTTTATGCTTTAGATTTTTGCTATTTTTGGGTGTAACTGGGAGCTTGAGTGCACAGTTTCGTTCCACCTCATGTACCACATGTGATGCGAATGACAATAAAGAACCTTGAATTTGAATGATGGGATGTTGTGCGTAAAAGATGCAAAAAATTTTAAAAAAATCTTCACCTGAGCTCACGCTGAAGCACATCTTCAATAAATGTTAGTTATTTAAGAACATTTTGTTTGTGTCACACTTTTAGTTTGTAAAAGACCACAGCTCTTTGTTTCTGTTTTATTGTTCTGCTACTCTATTAGCCTCTCCCAGAAACCTGATTTATTAAATTTTTTATGTTTCCTCTTGCGTTTCCTTCAGTAGGTTGGGTCTTTCAGACATTACTGGTCTTACACTCTGCTCTCAGCTGGCTGCATGTTTTTCTGCACCCTGAGAGGACATTGTTGGGATTTTTACGTGAACTAAAATGGGATTCTCCCGCAGCTCTCGCATATCCAGCTCCACCCATCATGATTATTGTTTTTGGGAGAAAGGTGATTGTTTAAAGCAATTTATGTATTAGAAATGCACCTTTACCTTGCAAAAAAAGAAGAAGAAAAAAAGCTTTAACACAGAATCTGACACATTTTGAGAAAAGTTTTTATATGTTCTTTTTTGGTTTTTAATGTGATGAAATCCTTTTCAATCAATCAATCAATCACCTTTATTTAACCAGGTAGAGCCCGTTGAGATCGAGATCTCTTTTACAAGGGTGACCTGGTCAAGTGGTCAGCAGCACACGTCACATTGGCAATAGGCATTTGCACTTATCAAAAGAAAATAAAGAAAACTACAATCACAGTAAACAGATGTTGACAGTTCAAAACCAACAGGATATGACAGATTTCTATATACATTATATACATTATATTATTATATACATTATATACTTTTATGCACAAGATGGCTCCTCATCCTTCCAACAAATGTTTATGCGTTTATTTATAATGTGAGATAATCCGATAATTCTTGTGTTGTTTCAGCATCACTTGTGGCACTTGATCCTAAATAGTTTTTAAAAACGAACACCTGGAACAAACCCCCTCTTCCTTTCTGTTCTCAAACAAAAGGAGTCTCGCGTCTTGTGGCACTTGATCGTTTCACGTTTCACTTCTCATCCGAGGAGCTTTCTCAATTGAGAAAGCTCCTCGGATGAGAAGTGAAACGTTTTCTGTTACAAATAAAGTCCAGTTGTTTCTGTATTGAACGCCTTTTTGATTTTATCACGCCCTGGATGACTGAGAATCTTCACCAGCATATCCTAAACAGTTATTATTTGCATTATTCTAACGTTTATTTGAATGCAAATGTTCTGATTGTTAGAGGAGAGCGTTTCAGGACTTTCCAAATCAGTATAGTCAGAATCCAGAAAAGCCAAGTCCACGTCCATTTACCATTTATCCCTTGCATTAGGAGGTTTATTTTTTATCAGACCCATGAGTCCGTTATCAGCAAAGGACAGAAAACCTTTAGGATTATCTTTTTTTCTTGCATCATAATATCTATCTGTAAATCCTGCAGGGTAAGCTTCCCACCCTGCTGTACTCCACAATAATCTCTAACTTGTAGATAGTTTTATACTTGAGCAAGAAGTACAACCAGTGCCAGTTCTTTTTATTCTCACGTAGATGCCCACATGTACCCCTGACCCCTGCACGTCTTAGATTAAAAAGAATAAAACTGAACGGGCTGAACTGAATCTTTTGTGCGGACACTTTAACTTGAAGGGACGTGCGGCGTGAACAAAACCACAGAAAACGAGTTTAAAAACACTCGTTTCATACGTTTTAAATTAGTCCAGTGTTCGATTCTGACCTTTATCCAGTTCCAGTCCCTGCTAATATTTGTGCCAGACAATCCGTGGAGATTGCAGAGAGAGATTAGTAGAGATTAGTATTTGTTTCAGTTTTAGCTTGTGTGGAGGTCATATAAAAGTCGTCAGAGGACTTGAACTTACTGCATCGAGCAGACTCATTGTGCCGACCTCACAGGAAGGACTTCTGAAAACAGACGGAGGCGAATGTTTTTACACGCGAGACTCCTTTTGTTCAAGAACAGAAAGGAAGAGGGGGTTTGTTCCAGGTGTTCGTCTGAACGTGAGACAACAGACGAAGGGGAAGCAGACTGGGAATCTTGTTTAATTAATAACCAACGTGTAGACGTCGTTTGTTTTTGTTCGCTTGATCTTTTGCAGCGCCGCGAACCAAAAGCAGAAAACCAACAGAGGGGTTGTCTGAACATCATTAACAAACTTTTGTCTGTTCTTTTGCCTTTTCACTCAGCAATTATTAACCCCAATAATGAGGAAGGTCTTTATTAAAGGGATTGTGACATGATTTTTTTACTATTCATAAAATTGCTCAAAATATATATATTTTATCATTTAAATATGTTTGTTTTTGCAAACAAAATGATAAATCACTTTAATTTTGCTTTAAAAGTGATTTTGAACTTCAAGCCGTGTTTAATCATGGGAAATCCGATTACACTCGAACGCACCATATGTGATGTCACACTGGGCAGAGGGCTGTGGTGTCTTTAATAGCGGACAATTTAAAACTGGACGAATTTAGCAATCTATGTGAAGATTTGAGCTATTTGTCTTCATTTTGGGAAGCAGAAAATAGTTTGGGTGATGGAACAAGAAACAACAGGATCTAATTTAGGTCTGATGCTGTATCAGACTTCCTTCATGTCGAGCTGCTCATACCTGCGCACTGTGACAAGCCCAGAGCTCTGCCCGGTGTGACATCACAGATGGTGCGTTCGCGTGTAATGGGATTTCCCATGATTAAACACGGCTTGAAGTTCAAAATCACTTTTAAAGCAAAATTAAAGTGATTTATCATTTTGTTTGCAAAAACAAACATATTTAAATGATAAAATATATATATTTTGAGCAATTTTATGAATAGTAAAAAAATCATGTCACAATCCCTTTAAAGATGTCAGCCTGTAACAATAAAAACATGTTTTTAAAAACAGGATTTGTGTCAATACGCTCGTGGGTTGGTCTTTGTGAGTCTTGCACATGTTTGTTTTTGCTGAGCCTCCTCCTTGACTTTTTTCTTTCTTTTGCCCCTTTAGGTGAACAATGTGGAGGAGAGCCCCAGCGTTCAGGACGCCCCAACCCTGCTGGTGACGGAGAAGGGAGGGGGTCTGCTCAACGCCTCGGCAAACAGCGTGGCCTCCTACACCCCAGCAAAGGTGGACAGCAGCTCCTATAACGGGGACGACAACCAGTGGGTGGCCATGTTTTATATTTCAGCTGTTTACAGCTTTGTGGGATTTCTCAAGTTTGAAGGTCCCAGTGAGCAACTCTTGATATGAATCTCACTCAAATATTTTTTATTTATTTAAACACATCCAAGTTGAATTCATTATGTTGCACATTGCTTTAATTCAAAGTGGCATTTTCTTGTCTCTTTTTTAAATATTTTTTAGGGATGCACAATATTGGATGGATGGCCGATATTCCATATGCCAATATGTTAAAACTTATTTGGCCAATAACCAATATCAATAACGATATTTTTTTTCCTAGATCAACGGTACTTACAGAGACTAAATAGGTTTCTCTGCTGTGGAATTAAAATAGTACATTATTCTGCATGGTCTTTGTCAGTTTGGCCTGTTACCAACAGCAAATGCCAAAAAGGGGGCTGAAAATGATGTAACGCTTCAACTTGGATTATGTTTAATGTCAAATTTATTCATGGCATATATGTATATATATATATTTATAAATTTATTCATTTTAAAATACAATACAAAACAATCCCATAAATGATAAGAATACAAAATATAAAATGAAAGGTAGCAGAGGGAAGAAAAAAATCTTATTATATCTGCCCCCTTTTTCAAACAATTACCGTAGTTCAAACAATTATTATCTACAAATATCAGAACAAAATGAATAACTCTTTCTAATTTTCTAACTCTAATACAATTTTCTAACTCAGTATCATCCGATATGATACATGCCGATAATATCGTGCATTCCTCAGTTTTTTTAGTCATACACAATTCTACACTTATCTGCTGCAGCACATTTTTGCCGAATAAATGTCCCGGGACACATAAGTAGTGTCACAGTGCAACAAAATCATAGCACTCGCTATCATGTTAGCTACTTGCTCCTGCCAGCATGTGTTTACACAATTATCACAAGCATTATAAGATTTGATTGCACAAATCTGCCCAAACTAGCTTGAGCACGACATTAATCCATAAAAATATTCTAAAATTCTCAGGAAAGGGAGAAAAGAAAGAGTCAGTGCAATTCAAAGTATTCATCATAACTGCTGCTGCAATAAAGCAGTAACTTTGTGTGTGTGTGTGTGTGTGTGTGTGTGCTACTAGAATATTTAACAAAAGATTACTGTAGTCTCTCGCTACTTTGCAGTTCATTTTTCGTGGACTCACTCTATCATGATTTTTCAAAACAAGACTGGACATGACTCACAGTTGTCTGATTGATGGATGAGCCGCACGATCGGCATGGAATTTTTATTTTAAATTTTAAATTAATTATTTAGCAACTGCTGCACATTTGTGCAGCCCACATGTACAGGGAGAAGCTCCCCCCTGCAGCGTGTCATATCTCCTCTCTGCAACGGAGAAGTGGGCGTGGCCAAGAGCGCTGGCAGGTGACAGAGAGCAAAGATCATGACACTTTGTGCGCTCTTTTAGAGCGTTAACATTGTTTGGAATATTGCAAGAGTGTGAGAAAGGTTTAAAATGCCTTTAAATACTACCGGTAAAATAAACTACTACTTACTACTTGTACTACTATTCTATTCGATAAATGAGGGACTACTGTATCTTTAAATATGAATATATGAAATAAGATGATACGAACCACTGGATGGAGTTTAATAAAACATACAAAAAGTAATTGATCAGATGTTTACTTGACAAACTAACCTTAAAAAGCAACAACAACAAAAAGTCTATAACTCAGTCAGTTTTATATATATTGTGTTATACTTTGGTGTGGTAGTAGCTGAGAATCATTTACAACACACACTCTGGTGTAATAAAGTAAATGAATAACATTTGAGTCTGCGTACAGTGTTGCCCACAGTGAGTCAAACATGTGACCTGCACAAGCGTCTCTAATCACGTCTCTGTTTTAAAGACTATAAAAACATATTGCCCTGCCCGCACCCAGAGCTGTTTGTGACCTTTGAGCCTCTGTTGGATTAACTTTTTTCCTTCTTCTTCTCCTGAACTCTCTCCGGGGAGGGGAATAGGCTGCATGTTTGAGGAAAAACTGAATTTGTTTTCCATCAAATGGTGGAATGAGTTCTTTAGCACCTTCTTTTGTTTGTTTCAAGGGCTTTAAAACTGCTGACACACACCGTGTCGTATACACAACATCTTTATTACTTTGACGAAGTCCGCATGTGTTAGAAATGACCTAGTTCTGTGTTGGCGACAAACACAAAGTGTAACAGTTTGAATGGAGTCAAAAATTCAAGTTTGTGTACAAAGTACAGAAAAATATATTGATTTCTCTGTAACAAAGTAAACAGAGCTGCTTTCTCATAAGCAGAGGAATGTTCGCCCAGAGACCTGCAGTGTGCTTTGTTCTTCACATAATTCACTGCTTTATAATGACCTTTAATGTCTGTGCCATTGGATTTGGATTCCTCCGTAAATCCCTACAAACCTACGAAATTGAATGTTCTGTCCAGGACTTATTAAAAAGCTGTACCTGCTTCCTGTTTGCTGAGGGACTCCATATGGTGCAGTCAGATTGAAGGGTGCGAGCAGCAAAAATCATTCAAAAAGTCCATATGGCATCACTTTGGACTGAGTTAGTGCCTGAGCTGTTTGAGTTGCTTTGCCTTTGTTTGTTCTTGAAGGTGAAATTTATTATTGAAAGGATTTTTGTGACATTTAAGGATCATGTACTGGATTAATCCTCAATATAAACAGCTCTGAAGTTAGCGTTTTTTTTACTGAATACATCAAATTGTCTATTTTGCTCATTGATTTCAGGTCCTGCTGCATTATTAGAAAGAATAAAAGTAATGATGGTGATATCGAACAAACGAAATGACGCATCAGTTTGAAGAGCTGCGCTCATCTCGCTTATCCTGCAGGTATTCAGAGAGGACGACCAGCCGACCATCTGAAACGTTCTTCCACAGCAGGACCAGCTCCAGCCCCTCAGAGGAAGCAGGCGGAGGCCGCAGACCCGCAGCCAACAGGGGCAAGAGGCGCAGGCGTAACCCAGATCTGGACGAGTCTCAGTATGAAACAGAATACACCACAGGAGGAGAGACGGGCAACGAACTGGACGTAGAAGAATGGGAAAGGTGAGATCTTTAGTTTTTAGAGTGTTATGGAGCTTCTCAGTCTCTGCTTGGGTTAGAGATTTGTTAGCTAAGAACTAAACCTGTAGATTAGAGCAAATATTGTTTCTCCCTGAAGTCCAGGCCCACATTCTCTGGCAATAATTTAAAATTATAGGCTCAGTAATATCATCTGACACTAGTTAGATGTACTGCTGTAGCAGTTCAGACATCAACGAGGAGTGTGACACTTACAATTAAGACTGGATTACAATAGAGAGGCTGCAGTGCTGTCATCAAATAATCTGTCTGTGATTATCAGGTTTATGAATAA